>VWPW01032665.1:41901-96782 GCA_013389825.1 Crypturellus undulatus | reverse complement strand
AAAAAAAAAGGCCTCACATATTTTAGCCTGTATTCCCAAACACAGTGTGGTACTTGTTATATACCACTACAGCAACAATTCATTGTTAAAACAAAAAAAAAAAATGTGCATTCCTTTTGCAGCTGGACTGTGGGCACTGCTAAGTCTCTCATATTCCACATACTTAGGAGCCGTGCTAAGGACTGTTAAATTTGTTCCAAAACACTTGGAAATCAAAGAAAATAATAATAGAAAAAAAAAGTACACGGTAAATTTGGAATTTGGCACTTGATCCTGTTCGTCTGATAGCATGGTTTCATCCCAGGGGAATTTAAATATTTAAAGCTATCTCTAATTCTACTAATAAAAATCAATTTGCTTGGATTGGGATTGTAGTACCCATAGACACTACTCTGCGATGCTCTTTTGTTTACTGTTATTTCTGGAGTGAGAGAGAAACATGCATGAGGTTTCCTAGGTCCTAATTTCTAGTCTCCTTTGCTTGCAACAGCCATGTGGTAGAAAGCACTGAGTAACATCCGCAAGTTTCCTCAGCAGTAACTGAGAGCAAAGAGAGAGGCTGCTCCAGAGGATCCTTTTCAACTCCTTGAAAATCAAAATATCCCCTTGACTTCCTGCTTAACTGTATTTCCAGACAGCATGTCCTAGCATCCACATTGTCCTCTCACCTCAGCAGCCCTTCTCATCCCACTGCTTACGCGGATATCGGCAGAGAAGCGGTTGCGGCAGTCGTCACGGAGCCTGGTGGAAGAGGGATGCAGGTGGAAGTCCTTCTGGGGTCGGGCGGCCCCAAAGTCTCCTCGCTCTCCGCTGGCCTCGTGTTGCAGACCGTGGCGACGCGGGGCTGTGCTGGGTGCCGCGCTGCTGCGCGCTGACAGCCTGGGCACTACGGGGCGGCTTCCCAACCCTCCTGCCCCTTGGGCAAGAGTGCAGCAGACCGGCTTCATCTCACCAGTGGGCGTCTTGTGGCTCCTTTCTAGCATCTGGGCACACAAGGGCAACCAATCTGTCGTGCAGCAAAGAGCCCGTGACAAAACTGCTTGCGTTAGGCGGTCACTTCCCAATATAAAGCCTGTCTGAGCTCCCATCTTTTATTCGCCGGACAGCCGAGGCTCCCAGTGGCTTAAATGTGGAAGGATTGTAGGAGTGGGGCTGGAAACTTGGCAAAATGCAGGAAGTTATTATCCGGCAGCTAATTGAGTATTTCCTCCTTTAGATGTTTAATTTATTTTTAATGAATGTGGGGAACTCTTTGTAGACAGACTTTTCCACCCCCCCGAGATAATGCAGAACAAATCCTTCCTAATCTGGTAGCGGTTTTCCAGCACAGTCTTCATTAGTGTGATCTGTCTTGTTAAGTGAGTTGTGTCCTGGGAGACAAGAAAAAGCTCTACGGATGAAATAACGTTGTTGAGCAATGAGTTAAAAGAATTTGTGCATTTAATTTGTATATAAATTTATGTATATTCTTATATTTAAGTTTAAACAGTGCATACAAAAATTGTGTATATTTACCACTTAACATGACTACGCAGGAGCATTAAATAATCCAACAGACAACAAGTTAACCAATTACAGTATCAAAGCAAAACCATTAAGCTGAATATATTATGTGCACCCACCTTTCACTCATTTTCTGCAGTCTCTCAAGCACAAGACTGCGCAGAATCCCAGAGGACAGCTTGTACTTTCATTAACTCATTTGCTCAAGAACTTAATTTTGTGCCGAACACATCTCCACTCATTACCTGGGCAAAATCCATCCCTTTAAGTGGCAAATCACCCACTGAGGTCAGTAATGCCAGGATGAACTCTCTGAAGGTGTTGTAAATTCATTGCTAAGTCGCTCTGCATTGCTCCAGTTACAGCAAAGGTATTCGGAATGAAAAAAGGGGCTTAGAATACGTAGCAATGCAGCCTATCATTTTTTTCATTTCAATATGAAGCAGAAATCAAGGGCTCTTTTAAAACGGGAACTCATGTATCTAAGTGGAGCAGAGTATCCTGGCAGAAGATATGAAAGGCGTTGTATTTTCAAGATTTATTAAGCCCTGTTTGCACGCAGAACGATTACCTGGCGTCTTTCTGTTTTGTTCTCCTTTTACCAAAAATACATGTGAAAAGAAGCAGAAGTGCAGTGGACCACTTCAGTGACCACATGATTACCCCACGGAGGTCCATGTGGCAGTGCCATCGTGTCGTGCAATTTGCGGTTACATCTGAGCAAAAAAGGGTCCTAAGCAAATCCTAACAATGAGTGAGCGAATCTTAGTCCATTAGTTGGCTGCGTTGAGAGTACGAAACCCAAAATGGCTAAGGCCAGGTGTTTGAGAAATGTTTGAGAATTCCTTTGGAATTCCAACACCTCCAGGCTAGAAGGAAGACGGATAAATTGCTGCAATCCTCTTGTGTGCATTTGGTATTGACATAGTGGGCTGACGATTCCTTCTGATGTGGCGTTTAGCTCAGAGACGCTCTAGAAACCTGCAAACGCGGTCAGCCTGTAGAATGAATCACCGGCTGCCACCTCCGGCTCTCCAGGGAGCTGGGATTTTCTTTGGGGAACTGAAGTTCCGCCCCTCCCTCCTGTGTCTGGCCCATGAGGAGACATCCAAAAACTTCAATGCCAGAATTACATTAAAAACAAGAGAAAGGAAAACAGTAAGGCACAAGAGAGTTGCATTGAGATCCAAGGGGAAACTGGTGGCTCTAACATCTGGTTTGCAGATCGGTGGTGGTCTGGGAAGCGCTTTCAGGTGGTCTCCAGAGCTGTTTCCGTCACAGTAGTAATTCTAAAGCACCACCACTTCCCGCTAGTTATAACCTAGGCTCTGAATCCTTTAGTAACACTAGAACTGAATAGACGAGAAGTCAAGTAGGGGCCTCAGTTTTGGTTTGCCAGACTAGGTATGTAGGACCACATTTGGACGGATTTTCTAATATTTCGTACACTTCTGCTCCTCAGTGAGTGTGTTTTGCTTTCAGAGGGACTCATGTGTAATCAGGAACTACTCAACATGAGTAAGTAGGTCAGGATCTGCCCCTCAAGCTGGAAGAATGACATCTGCTGAAAGTCCAATATTTCTGTTTCACGTTTTCACAGCTTTTACAACTGGGATAGAAATGTCAGCACTTCCAATTCCAGCCCAAACTACCAAGTGATTGCAGAAAATGCCTGTGGATTACTCTTCAAGAACAAAAGTGATAGGAAAATAATAAATGTGGATCCAAAGGTAAATGTCTTTTCTGCAATATTCTGGGTTTCCTTTACGCAGTGGAGTTGGACTGCTAAGCGGCTGAAGTTTGATTGCAAATACTGTGTTTTTCAATATGCACCTAATGTTTCAGGTTTACTCAGACATACTGTTCCCCTTGTTAACCAAATTACTGTGGTCCCTGTCAGGATGAACTCAGCTTACCTTGTTTATTGCTTTATACCTTTGGAATTTCTAGGCCTTTCTCTCGTGAAGACAGCAATCAACAGCTGAACTGAGTGATAAAACTGAAGTACTAGAAGTGCTAGAAGTACTGTGGATTGAGGCATGGGACACTTACAGGGCTAATGGGCTGGCAATACAAGAGCAGGTGCATCTGGTGTGGCAAGACAGTGTGTTCTACTCAGGTGACACTACGTGTGCCTCTCGCTAAGATGAAAAGTTGTTAGTATGTTGTAAACCCACCCTGGGGCTAGTATTTTATTTGCTCTTAAAAAACCAAGTTTCCTATTATGAAATATGCCTGCAGGTGGATAAAAATAAAGGAATATGGAGTTGCCTAAAGATAATTCCAAGAAAATTATTCCCTTTTTTCTCTTGAATGCAAAATACTTGAGAAGGCCTGAGATAGGCAGCGCTACTAAGGTCAATTGGTTATGCAGTATATTGAGATTGTCACCATGGCATAGGGGTCAAACTCCAATTTAAACCTTGTCCCATACAGAAATTTGACACTAGATGCCTGTTCTCATGGAGACCTGCAGAGCAAATCATTCAGAAGGATTTACTGTTGAATTAAAAAGAGCAAAAAAAGAAAAGGCTTCTGCCTCAGTAATGCTACATACAGGATGAATATTATAGACATAGATAATGTTACAGAAATGCTGTTGTGAGCACAAATCTCCTAAATCCGTTCTCTTAAAAATGAGTGTGATCCTATTATTGCTGAAGTTGATTGATCTCTGTCATTTATTTCAGACTTTGCCCACTACTGTTTAAGTAACTGTAGTTATTTAGATTTGCAAAGCAGTTGAATCCAAACAAAGCAAAGCTGAAGCCAAATGGAGGCCCACGCCAGAGTCACCTTGGCATCCTATCTCCAGCCATAGTTGAAAGTTGCTTAAATTTCCACATATGCCTTTTGTTTGAGAACTAAATGAGCAGGAATCTTATAAACAGCTTCCCTGCATAAGAAACTGACTGTTCCCTGAGTGCTAAATGCACTTTTAAAAACTATATAACTGAAGCCCTTGGACTATAGATTGAATGTGACAAACACGCCCAGGCTTTGGTTACTTGCAAAACCAACATGAAGTAAGCTGGGCAATAATTTGTTTGGGTTTGTACTGAATAGATCTAGGCTGATGGTTTCTTTGATGTATTTCCCATGAAAGATGGTCACATATGAATAGCAACAGTACAAAATATCAAATTATATGTATTTCAAAATAAGTGTATTGGTTTGTTGGAAATTCAAAAATGCATACCTAAAAATGTGTTTGGTTGCCTTGAACGTAGGCCACCAATCTAACTTCCTCCAGCTGCAGAACATCTGTAACAAACAACCCGCTCTAGCATCTACGTGAAAGATCCCTGCATGCTGAGAGCCATATCAAAAAGCGCTGGTGTGTGGACGTTTGGGCTCCCTGCGGGCTGCAGGGCCCAGGCACGTGGGGCTCTGAGATCCACCTGGCTCTATTTTTTTCTGTAACACTGGTGCAGAAGCAGCTTTTCAGAAGTGCTCTCTGTGGGTCAAACTCAAATCAGCACGACTTCGCGCCGTGGTTTCATCTTCAATAGACTCGGTACCTGGTCTTGGCAATTGGACCTCCTCTGTGACCAGGTTTTCCTAGCTGTGTTTAGCTAGAATAACTGTATCACTGTCTTTCCTTCTGCTAAAAGCAGAGAAATTATAGATGATCTGGTGTTCAGACATCTGAGAAAGACCCGCCATCAAGAGGGGTCAGTCCAAATTTGTGTTGCAAGGGAATAAGAAGATTCATGAACTTCAAAGCCATGCCTTGTGTCTCCTCATTGGGGATGTGTAATATTCTGTGTTTCAGGCCCACCCAGGAGACAACACGACACGGACACCTATTGAAACAGATCTCTACCTGCATGTTGTTATCTATGACCATGTCCTCAGAAGAGGGGCATAAGGTCCATCTTTGTGGCTGTTCTCCCAGCTACTCGTTTAGTTACCTTAATGCCATCTAGAAGAAAAATAAACAGTTGAAAGAGTGGATTTGCAGACCACTTTGGAGTTGTTTTTACCTGCCTTCCCGAGGGAGGTAAATGGAAGGAAATCCCCACATTGATATGCAGTCTACGGATCAGCGTCCCGTGACTGCCCTCTCTGCAGTCCACAGGGTATGTGAATTCCGCAAAGGCGCGTAGGGAGAAGAGATGTTTTTGGCCCCAATTTTTTCACTACTCGTCATCCAGCAGGGTTGCCAGCTATATGTGAGGGGCTGCATTCTTTCCTGGAGGAAAGCAGAAACTACCGTCCTGTAATTTCCCAGCAACAAAATGTTCTAAATTATTCCCGGGAGACTCCTTTCAGGGAGACCTAGGCCTCCGTGGAGCAAATAATCCCATTTAATATGGACCAAGCCATTCCCAGGGCGGGCCCAAGAAGTCACCATAGAAGACTGGTGAATGTAGAGAAATTTGCAGCGCTCTTACGGCAGTAGCGGTTCCTTGAAGGCCACTTTTCATCTTTTCCTGCTCTTGCAGCTGTTCCAGTAGCAGCTTGCCAGAAGTTCGGGCAGCAACGCAATGGCCCAAGGGACTCTCTTCCATTCCCAGGCCACTTGGGTGCGTTGCCCGTACGTACATGACCCAGCTGGTAGAACCACCAACGTAGCCGTCTGCTCGGTGGAGAACAGGAAAATGGCACGGAATGAAGCAGCACGGAACTAGGAGAAAACAAAGAAGAGTGATAATTACAGAGAAAAGAAGTACGTGGGGGAGAAGCAGCGTAAACAAAGGCTGAAAAGGGCTGAAGACAATTCCCTTGGACCTGATTGAGTGGATGAATTTAGTGGTCTCCTCTGACCTTAAAACTGTGAATTTGTGAAAAGGCCAAGGGAGGGAGCTCAGAGCCAGGATGGCAGCCGTGCTGCTGGTCTTGCCGTAGGCTGGGGTTTATCTGCCGGCCTCATCACGAGCACGTTCCCTTCGGAAAAGGCCGAGCGCCTCGGCCTGAGCACTTGGCTCATGAAGATCCCTTTAGCGCAAGGAGAGGGAGCGCTCCAACAATTACAGAGTGAAGGTAGGTACGTCAAAGCTGCAATGATTTGGGAAAGAGACTTAGAAGGCTAGTTTTCTTTCCCGTAAAGCTTTCCACGTTGCGAAGTTCTGCCATTTCCAAAATACAATGAAATCTTTCACTACAACCTCTTGCTTTTGGACGTCGGACTTAACCCCGCAGGCCCCCGCAGCGGAAGCAGCAGAGACGCAAAGTGGAGGTCCCTTTGCCCGTGCCTGAAGCGTGGCCGGCGCAGGGCAGCACCTGAGCAGGGGAGGCCTCGTCGCCAGGGCCGAGGCCCGGCCTCCATAGCTAGGCCGGCAGAGCCCTCTAGTGTAGGCCCGGCAAATGCCAACGGGAGGCCCGGCCGGGGCCTGGGCACAGGGCGCGGGGAGGCCAGCGCCACGGCCGCCCGTCGCAGCCCGGCCGGTGAAACCGCCAAGCGGGCGATGGGAAACAAACAGCCAAAGACAAACCATGCCTCTTCCCAGGGCTAGCAAGAGAAAGAACCAAGGCGCAGGCCGTAGCGACTCGTTGTTTTTGCAGCCCCACGAGTTGGAAGGGTTCTTGTGCAGAGCAAAGAAGGTTCCTCTGCCTTGCGTTCTTGGGGCAGATTCCTCTTGATGTTGATGCTTCTGTGGGATATCCCCTCTTCAGTTAACTGGACTAAACATAAAAAGATTCTTGCGTTTCATTTGAAAACTGGATTTTTGTGTTGGAACTAGAAGGTTGGTATGGAGGGACAATAGTAGGAGTATAAAAGATGTGTTTCCTTCCTCTGAACCACTGAATTGGCATTATTCTTTCTCAATCTAATTGGATCTTAAAAAAAAATAAAAAAAAATAAAAGGAAAATGGTCTCTGGAATTTGGAGATTATCTCAAAGTCATAATAAGTCATAATAATTAGATAAAGGAAAGGAAAGGAAAGGAAAGGAAAGGAAAGGAAAGGAAAGGAAAGGAAAGGAAAGGAAAGGAAAGGAAAGGAAAGGAAAGGAAAGGAAAGGAAAGGAAAGGAAAGGAAAAAGGAAAGGAAAGGGAAAGGGAGAAAGAAAGAAGACTCAACAGAAGTGAATTTTCCATTGTAGAAGTCAATTCCATGACTTCAGCTTCCTTGAAATTTGTCTTATGAATCAACACTCTTGATGCTAATAAGAGGGAGTCTAAGAGTGTCTCCTGTGTGCATCTCTAGGAAAATGGAAGGAAATCTGGATTCAAGTGGACTTTACATGTTTTCAGGTCATTATCAGTGAAATATGCACTTTCAATGCACTTTATGTCTTTAAGTGCAGACAACTGGAAGGCTGGACAGTGGTCACATCTTTTGCAGTTGGTGGTGACCTCCTTTAGGGTTCTCATTTCATGCAATTTTGGGCTAGAGCTGTAATCCTCTTTTAGATAAGAAGTTGGGTTTTTCTGTTGTTGTTGTTTCTGGATTTTTTTTTTTCTGAACTAAAGTACATGCAATTAAGTAGTTGTTCATTGAACTTACACGAATAATCTTTGAAATTCCCTACTGCAAATTTCTCTCACCTGTGAGCTAATCTCCTGGTGTCCTGTCTCTTCAAAACCTAGGAGGAGAGAATATGATTAATGCAAGCTCCAAAGCGCTGTATCGTAGCCCTTTGACAATCCTGAGGGGAAGAAAATTCAGTCTCTGTTGTAAGTGGGAGCTCTTGAAAATCTGCCCCCAAACATTTCCATGATCTGCCTTATATTTTAAAGAAAAGGTTTGTTATCCTAACCAGACAGGATAGTGCCTACGGGGATAAAAATGCTGTTATTTTGTATTTCACCCCATGCTAGCAACGACAATGATGTTTTTCTCACGTCTTGTCACTGTTGTGCCCTGTGGAGGTACAGAGGGGACATGCCAAATACATGGGAATCAAGAGGAAAGCGTTCCAAGAACTGATAACCACAGGAAAGCCCCTGAGTACTCCTGTGCTCTGCAACTTTTAGGCAGAAACAAATACAAACCGTCCAACTTGAAATTATTGCCTGCCATCACCAAAGGGGATCAGAAACGTCTCCAGTCTGGTTTGAGACAGGACCATGTATGATCGCTGGTCACAATGTTCACTCCAGATGTAGAACAGTGCATAGCCCTAAGACAGACCATTTTATGCACTGATGAGACAGTGCATGTTTGCAAAGCATCTACAAAACTCTAGATTTTATACCACCATGCCGTGTTTTTTTGTTTTGTTTTGTTTTCCCCAAACATGTTTAAACTGCATAAATGACTTAAGGTCTACAGATTTTAGCCTGAATATGTTTTGGATTCTTGTATTTTTCTTTACCTCCCGTGCCAAAATCATAGTTTTGTTCCTTTTATGTGGAGTCTGGATCTTTGGCCTTGCTTACAGGTTCAGAACATTTGTTGTTGTTGTTGTTATTTTGGATAATAGAGTGAAGCTAAAAGACAACATGAGATGGGTGGTGAACAGCTCCATCCCGAGCCACAGACAGAATCACAGGAAGAATTGTTATTTAATACAAAATCCGATGCTTTGAAAAGTCATTTTAAGTCGAAAACTGAAGTTCTTTGTTCTTAAACTATCATAACAGGATGCTTCAGGACATTGTTAGAAATTTTTCCTTCTGTTGCATGAAATGAAATTCTGGTGAGATCAATGTGATTTTATGGTGGTTTTGCGGATGGCCAGCTGCGTGAGCAACCCAAAGCAGTGGTGGTAGTTCAGCTTAGATTTGAATTTGATAGTTATATAATAAGGTGTCTGCCCAGGGAGCACAGCACTCCACGTGCTCTCAAGTTCATGATTCCAGCAGCAGCTTTGCAAATCCAGTCGTGTCTTTAAGCCTGATTGAAGGAAACAGAGGTGGCACCTTATTAACTGACCTCTGGCATAAAGAGCAGCGAGACCTCCACGCAGCGCACAACACGGTCATTAAGTGCTCTGCTTTTGGCCTTCGGTGAAAGAGGTTGCGGGGGAAAATCCTCCCTCAACTCCACCTCTCCACATACAGAAAAGAAATCAGATTAAAAATGAATAAAACCTTTGGGCAATTCTCTGCGAGGCAGGCAGGGACAAGCAGCGCAGGCCAAGCCACTGTTCCCACTGCAAAGAAAACAAAAACACAGGTGCTGAATGTACTGAAGCCATGCAGATTAGCCCTGTGTGCAGTACATGCTCTTTACAAGAAGAAAAAACATCACTCTTGTTATTTGGCTATTGTTCGCTTGAGGCATGTTTTATTTCAGCTCAACTCCAAGCAGAGTTATTACAGATCCCACAGCAGAAGTTGTCTGTGATGAGAGAAACATGTGATCTCCGGGCCCTAGAGAAGAAATTATTCTGGGAAGGAACCTCCAACGGGAAGGCTGATGCTGGCCACCTGAGCAAACACCCAGCCTAGTAAGCATAAAAAAGCAAGCCTAATGGATATATATGTGTATATGGAATGGCTGTGCGCAGGGGTAGCTTGCTAAAAGTTTCTCTGCACTCCTAGCAAAAGACTGGCTTTCTGTACACGTTTATAAACACATTTATAAACGGGACACAGCTATTCCCCAGGAAAAGAAAGGGCAGAGCTAGCTCCATATGGTGCAGTTTGCAGAGTGCAGCTCCAAGTGCTGCTTGCTGATGTGCGGTTTAGCCTTCTCGTGTGCTAGGTTTGAACTTTATGAATTGTGCATGGGAATGCGTGTGTTATAAAGGCTACCAGGGAATGATTTGGAGAGGGAAAAGCAAGTCATTGGGCGCTGACAGCAGTGGATTCTGCCTGGATCAAAAGACCAAATCCAGCAAGCAGAGGCAAGGCTGCTCCGGAGGGATGTTGTCGGGGAGGGCAGCAGTTTTCTTAGCCAGAGGTTATGGATCTAGTACAAGAGGGGGTTGACATGGTGGGGCTGCACACATGCTGCCGAGAGCAAGGTGCTGTCGCTGAGCCGAGGAGCCCTGCGGAGCAGAATACACGGAAGCAAAGAGACGGCGCCGAGGGCCGAGGCGAGGCTGCGCGGGATCCCCGGCAGTGACAGGGGGAAGGACTGGCTGCAGGAGCCGCAGCAGCGGCGACTGCCTTGGTGAGTGTATTCTGGAAAGCCTGGAACCAGGTAGCTAATGAGCACGAGTGCGGGATTGGCCTTCACATGCTGCACAGATTTCGCTAATATCACTTTGTTATGCAAATCGGTAATTATTTCATTTCCCCCAGAAGGAGTATTTGTGGTTTCCTCTTCCCCAGCACTTCCGAGTGCTTGTGTGGAAGGAGCAAGCAACTCCTGGGTTACCAGATATTACATGGCAATTACTGACAGTGTGGAAACCTGGAAAGTTTTGGTGAGGTTTTTAAGCGGCACTTTGGAAAAAAGACTGCTGGGAAGCCGTGAGGTTGGCCCCGACAGTGGCACAAGAGCTGCACTTTCATTTAAATAAAGTTAATTAAGATTGAGGCCTACTCTGTGCTCAAGGCCAAGGAATAAAAAGGCTCAGTTGCTTACAAGATACACGAGCGCACAGCAGCACATGAAACACAAACCCGAGTCTTACTGGTGGATCAGGTGGATCTCTGCAACAAGAAGCTGCCAGGGCCAGGCAAGGGAAGCGCAGCATCTGCAGGTTCCCCAGACGTGATCCACGCTGGCAACGAGAGAACAAACACGGACCCTCCTTCTGCCATACTGTGGGAGGGTAGGTACAGGCAAGCGACCGGTTTAGAAAAGTCCAGCCAAGTAACCCCAAAGAGGAAGAAAGAAAGTGAGGCAGCCTCATACACAGCCTGCGTTTCAGGTGGTTTCATCTCAGTTCTGCCTCACGGGTCTGCCTGCAAGTGCATCTGTAGAGAAACACACGCGCGCGCCAGCTGGAGTTTGGTACCTACTTCTAGACACCACATCAGGACTCTGCCAGCATCATCCGACCCCTTTGCGTCTTCTGTCTGGGGTGCCAAGGAGGGGAGAACGCTGTAATACATCGTCTGCAGCGCTCCCGGTTGTTACCCCGACTTCGCAGATGGACATCTAGAGTGACTGTGCTGGATAGGATGGAGTCACTGCATAATCACAGCAGCGTGTGTGCAGAATTTGTCCCACGTGGCCGTGGTTATTCTTTGTGTCTGTCTGCATGTTTTGTAGCTTTCCATGCCCCCACAGCTGTTTTGTGTAGAAACCTGCCCTGCAGACTGCCTAAGACCCGATTCGGCCGTGAATGATTTCTTTGCTGTGCAGAAAGGCAGATGAGTTTATTTGGATATTCCAGAAGAAGTGATTTAGGAAGTTGGACTGTGTTTTGAGATTTGGAGCCATTCAGTATATCATACTGAAATGTTTGCCTTGTTTTTATAAACACAGGAAAGGTAGGTAAGCTTTTATTCCACTTTGTTGCTTTGATGATTATGCCATTGAACGGCTACATTTGGCAAACCAAGACAGAAAAAAAAAAGGGGAGGAGGGGGGAAAATAAGAAATTAACACCAGATTTAGTCATCTCCATTAAAAATGCAAAATATGTAGAGTGCTTCTACACCAAGTTCAGACTAGATCTCATCATGCACAAATCATTTTTACTGCGGTTGCATCAACACCAGAGCTTGACACAGTCTTTAACCCTTCTTAGCCTTCCGAATGACCTGGTTTGCCTTTGTCAATAGGAAGCATGAAAAGCCCGGGAGGGTCACGTCACGTCAGCTGTGAGCGGGGAGAGCCAGATGCCCAGAGAGGTTGAGGTGTTTCATTCTTCTGAGCGTGTCCTCAGGCTCAGCTCTGCTGGCAGCTGCAAAGCTGCGAGCAGAATGAAGATGTTAAATTGCAGAACTATTACTAACATTTGTTGCATTTTGTAGGCCAGACTGTTACATGATGAAAATCATTACAGCATAAATCACTGAAGTAATACTGGTTTTCTTACTGAAGAAGTATCTTCACAAGAGTGTTGGTAAAAATGCAGCAAATCTTTTAAGCATGACTATTATAATATGGGGAATCTCGACTGCGCATAGAATATTGAAATCTGGTATTTTGTGTGAGATGACGATTTGGCCTGAAGAACAGACCGCAGGATTTGACTGCATATTTATACAAAGCAAACAAAGCTTTTGCCTCATCCGTCCGTGGCCAAGAAGAGTCCCAGGGAATCGTAGTACCACAGGATGAATCAGGTTGGGACAGACCTCGGTCGGTCTCTGCTCCAGCCTCCAGCCACCAGCCATTGTGGTGACCTTGCAGAACACACATATATCCATATTTTTTTTTCAGAGAAACTCCAGAAAATGTGTTAGCAAATGCTGGCTTTGTTGTGTTATTGAGTGTTGGCCCTATGAAAGCTGGTCAGTCAGTGCATCCAGCCGAGAGCCCCCAGCTGCTTCACTTAGAGCAAGATTCAGACCATGGAGTGGATTAAGAAAAGCTGCAAAACTACATTTCCATTCTGGAAGTAGCAGCACTGTCAAAATATCTACTGAAAACCAAACCACGGGTTCTTTCCATAACCCTCACTTATATTTGTAAAATGTTATTTAAGAAACTGAGCCGAAAAGATGCCATGAATTTCAGATGGGAACATGGTCAGAATCTAAACTAACCAACCATAAATTATTTAAACCAAAATGCTTCATTTTAAAGGATAGTGTTTTCTCACTTTGCCAAATCCTTTTGCTTATCTCTCAGTATTTTAATACGTCCATATCTTGGCAATAAACATTTATAGGTAGAAAGAAAACAAACTGTGGCTGAAAAGGATAGCAAAGTCGCTTCTTGACAACTCCTCAAAGGAAATTAAGTGTGTGATCCAGTAGTGCTGAATATTCATCAAGCGATGAAAGAAGACTTTTTTCCCCTTCACTATCAGCAGCTTCATATACTGCTTTCAGCTGCGGTCACTGCTATTTGCGTGACAAGACACATATTTTCAAAAGCAGGCATTAATGTGAGAGCCATGAAGAGCTATGACACCTGCAGTTTATTCACTGTGTGTGTTGCCTTACAGGAACCAAGTCCGTGATGCTGGGAGAGCTGCCAGGTCGGCGGGACAGCAAAATGACTTGGAGAGTTGGGATTAGCAGCGTTTTTGTGGGCCGGTCACAGCAGAAAGCTCCCAAGCGAGAGGGGTCATGAAGATTAAACCCTCCCAAACAGATAGAGAGTCCTTTTGGTTCAGGGAAGAGTCTAGTTTTGCCTAGTAACTTGCTGAAGTGCTGCGTGGTAAGCCTGATAGTTATTATTTGTAGAATCACAGAGGAATTTTAGCATGCGTGAGGGAATATGATGGAATTACAAGCTCGGAGTCTGCTTATACCGATAGCAGTGTTCAAGCACCCTGCTGATTTCCTGGGGGTGGGAATATTGCCCAAGGGAACATCTCATCTGTGAAGACAGAGTCACTTGTAGCCTGGGCCGTGGGCTCCTCATCCGTTCCTCGCGGCGTGTGTGTGAGGACGTGGCCTTCAAGCAGCCCGAGCAAGGGCACATCCTGAGCGCCCCGTGGCTGGCCGTGCCGCCCCTCTCACGTCCGGCAGTGCCGCTTGCCCAGTCTTCCCCCCTGGCCTGCCGTGCTGAGCAAGCCCCCAACCTGTCCCTTCGTCACCCCAGGGCCTTTCCCAGCCCCACGGCTCTCCCAGGCCGCTCGTGAATGACTTCTTGCCACTTCCCCTCCCGTCCCATAAATGGCCTAGGCAAACACGTTATTATAGGGTTGTAGAACAGCTGGAATCTGACCATTATCTAAATAACCCTCTGAATTTGATGTTGCAGATTTTTTTTTTTTTTAACCAGAGTTTAAAAAGTAGAATGTGCCTCCTGGTGGAAAATGCTGCCTTTGTAAGAGAGAAGGGTGGGTTCGGTGGCGCTTTGAGATGTCCGTAACATCTCCAGGTCCGTAACATCTCCAGTGAGACCTGCAGGTAAAAATACCCCCATCAGCCCCAGTCTGCTGCGGGTAACGCTGTGAGTGCCATCCCCTCTGTGGTATTTATGATGGGAGTACCGTGCCCCTCCGTCAAGGCTAGGGACACAGCTTCGCCATCGCACCCAGCACCAGTTCGGTTCAGAGGGCTTCAGGGGCCCTCTTTCTTCTCTTGTAAATCAACTATTTTAAAACCTGTGGGGTTAAACTTTAAGCTCTCTGGGGCATGGACAGAATTTTGTTTCCTGACCAGCACTGAATTTGCTGGTGATTTGCAGCACCTCCACCTGGGAAATGGAAAAGAAGTAACAGAAAGGTGCAGAAGCCCTGTTATCTCCGACGGCAGCTCTGCAGGTTTGCCAGCCGTTATTTACTAATGAGGAGTAACTGCTCACACGTGCTGGTTCTGTTTGTTCTGCGCAGTCACGGCGCTGCTGCGGCATGTAAAATCCTATATTCAGTTTAAGGATAATTTTTAACATTTGGAGTTTCAGAACTGCATGTGATAGAACCCCACTCTACCTGGGGGGCACTTTGTAAAGCAAGTGGTATTTGAAACCCAATCTCTGCTTCTGCAGTCCTCAAAACCCTACAGGGGCAGCCTAAAGGGAGGGATTCAGAGAGGGAACCTAACACTGCCCTTCCTTACTTCCAGAGCCCTCTTTCTTTCCAGTGCTTGAAACAGGATTGCACTGCGCTCACTTTCTGCCTAAGACACCTAACTTAAACAACCACAGGCAGGTGGTAGGGCAAGGCTCTGGGAGCCAACTTCTGAATTAATTTTGCATAAACAGTGCTTTATGCTAAGCCTTAAAAGATTTAAAAGTACAGCACTGGTTTCCCTGAGCTTCCATGCCGAGTTGCAGTCAGTTCTGCTCTAACCTGCCTTTGCTCAAGCACTGCGTGACGCACGGAGGGGCTGGCTCCGGCCATTTCTCCCCTCTTGAAATCATTCCCGATTTACAGTGGAGCAACCTCAAGAGCCAGGCTGCAGTGGGTAAGAAAGATCCCTCACTTGCTGCACACGCAAAACAAATCACGTTCTCGTGGCCAGCTATTTGGCATTGTAAGTTTAAAAGAGACTTGAGTTGTGCTAGTGTTTTATTAATGATGCCTCTCAGCATTAGAAAATAACATCACTCCCATTGAAACAGCACTTGTATTTGACCCGTATTTCACTTGCTCCACATCTCTTTTGGGACTGGAAGTTCAGTCGTGGTGATAAATCAGAGATGGCTACTTGGGCTGAAAATTTAAGCTATGAGTTCAAATCATTTTGTTTCCATCTTGCAGAGAATTATATTTATTATTTTTGTCCAAGAACCTGATCACACCGTAATCTTCTGTATATTGAGTTGGCTAAATTTTATGTTGCACTAATTCTTATGTAGTGAGGCAAAATGTAAAATTAATATTGCTATTAGCATTACTAATAAAATGGTGCATGTCTGTGTACATATATGTATAATCGTTTTAGATGTGTGACAAACTGGATGCCTTGAAACTATCTGAAAATGAATGAAATACAATTTCCTGCATTTTATCATACAAAAAAAAAAATTGGTCTGCTTTTGAAAACCGTCTCTTCCCTTTTTACCTGCCAGTAGCTGCTCACTCCTTGTAGTTTTATTATTAATAGTGCATAAGGATATTTGGTACCCAAGTGCCATGGTCAGTAGAATTTGAAAGACGAGCATGTTCCAGTGATACCTTTTAGCACACACTTAGTGCATGATCGAGATACAGTTTCTGTAGGTGTACGGTGCCATTAGGGTTTGCTTTTAGGCAGGTGTCTTTTAAGGTACTTTTTGCATGCAAGACACAATTGGAAACTCCATACTCCAGTTTAGGAATTAACCCTGTAAATAGCCTGTTGAAAACAGCAGTGCTCCATGCAGGAAATATGTTGTATTAGTGTATGGAGCTGAAGCTGCAAGGTAATTTTCTTATTTCCCTTCTTCAGGCTGGAAACGGAGTCATTTTCCAAAGGTGAACTCAGGTATTAATTAACCTGGAAAACGCAGAGAGGTTTCCCTTCGGGAGGCGAGGTGCCGTCACGCAGCGCGTTGGAAAGGGGCCGCGTGGCGCATCCAGCCGTTGGATCCAGCTGCGGAGCCGGGAGGGGATGAGACTCCGCTGCACCTTGGCTGCTGTACCGAGGGGTCCCCGTGTGCAGCATTTCCATGCCCGAAAAGGGCTTGTCCTCCCCTGGCCTGGAGCGCTCCAGCCTGCCGGGGCTACCGTGGAGCAAGCCGAGTGGCAGCCAGGAGGGCTGGCGCTCCAAGAGGTGGACCCGATGCCCAGCACAGCCCCGTTTCCTTCCCTTTCACCTGCCTGACACGGCCCGGCGCTCTGAGCCCAGCCCAGAGCGCGCATTTTCCCCAGGAGGAGCCTGCGTGTGATTCGATCCACGACTTCTGTCTCCTCGCGGCGCTTTGATTCCCTGCCTGGGGCCGGGGCCGGGCGGAGGTGGTGGCGAGAGGAACATCCCGGGGCCGCGTGTGCGGGCGCCTCTCCGCGCGGGCCGCGCTTCCCCCCTCGCTCTGCCTCCCGCAGACGGCCGGAGCGGAGCGGAGCGGAGGGAGCGGGAAGGCGGCGCGATTGGCTGCGGGTTGCACGGAGCAGCCCCGAGCGCCGGGGCTCGCGCTCACGCACGCACCCCCCTCCCCGCACCCCCCACAAAAACTCGCGCGGGCTGCGCCGGCACCGCTCAAAGCCGGGGCCGCGCGCAGAGCAACACCTCCACCTCTCGCCCAGGAACAACCTGCACAGCGAGGGAAATAAGCGCCTTCGCTGCCAGCCGCGGCGAGGACGCGCGGGTTGCACGGTGGCGCTTTGCTCCCACTTTCTTTTTTTTTTCCTTCTTCTTCTTTTTTTTCTCCAAGAGGAAACCGCATCTGCGATTGGAGCGCGGCCCCCCGGAGCCGCCGCGGGCTGCGCCTCCCCGAAGCGGCCTCGCTCGGGGCTCTCGGTGCCGCGCGGCTGCCCGCGGGCCGGGGCAGGATGGTGGGCTCGGCCCGCTGGGTGCTCTGTCTGTGCCTGGGCTGGGGCTGCCTGTGCCTGGCGCTGGGCGACGCGCTGAAGAGCCGCTGGCTCGGGCCGCGGCGGAGAGCGGCGGCGGGAGGAGCGCGGGGCGGCCGCGCCAGAGCCGCGGCAGGTGACTACGGCCTGGGGCAGCGGCGGCGGCCGCAGGAGCTGCAGGACCAGGTGTCGGAGCACATGCTGCGCCTCTACGACCAGTACAGCGGCGGGCAGGAGGAGGCGGCGGCCCCGCGGCACCTCGCGACGCTGCCCGCGCGGGCCCTGCGCCGGGGCAACACGGTGCGCGGCTTCCGCGCCCTCGCGCCAGGTGAGTGCGCGGAGCGGGGCCGGGACCCACTTTCTTTGCTGCTGCTGCTGCTGCCGCTGCCGCTGCTGCTGCTGCTGCCGCGGGAGGGCTCGGCCGGGCTCCGCGGGGGACGGGGGAAAAGGGGCTTCGCGGCGGCGCCGAGAGCTCGGCGCGAGGAGGAAACGGGCGAAAAGAAAAGTAATGTTTCCTCCAGCGACGCTCGCGTGGTTTGTGCTGTGGTGTTTACAGCGTCCCGCATGCTTTAATTGCCGCCTTATCTCTTCCAACTCCGTAGGCATCCTCCCTACCCGCAGATATGAGCACCATATGTGGGAAATGAGCTAATTGCTCCCTGCTGTCTGGAGTCTCCTGTTTATCCGTGCGGTGCCTGTGTAGCTTCTGCAGAAATAGGGGGGCGATTTGCCTGTAATAGAGTAATCCTGAGTAACAACCTCGTTTGGGGGTCGTTTGGGCTGCGGAGAGAGCGCTCGCTTTCAAGCGCCGGGCACAACAGTGGCACAAAGAGGAAACGGGTAAAGGACGGGGTGGAAGCGCGGCTTGCGAGGAGGAACCAGTGCGTTTCAGCGTTATTTGGCAGCGGCACTTAGACCCCTGTCCTTCTAGTGGCGATAACCTGTCACGAACAGGTAGATTTGTGAAGAGCCTAAAGGTGTTTTCCGTAAGAGAATATTTACAGGAGGCAGGGGTAAGACTGGCAGTATCAGTGCGGCTAGTCAGTCCCGAGGGCGTTGCAGTGAAGTTTTAGCCTTTGAGATGGTGCATTGGGAGAGCTGCGAGGGCCGGGGGGAGCACCGTGGGCGGCTGAGATGTCCCTTCTCCAAAGCAGATGTGCGGGAGCAGCCCCTGATCCTGCAGGTGCCGCGAGGGGACCTGATCCCGGTGGCTGTGCACTGGGCATGGCGGGACGAGGCTCACCAGGGGTGTCCTGGTGAAAAGGGGGGACTCCCTGGTCTGAACTGTGCGTCCCCGCAGGCTGCCCCTGCTCTTTGGTCCATCTGACGCTGCAAGGGCGCAGGGTAAACGCGAGAGCCCAGTGCGAGCCTCCCTGTAATACGACTCCCAAATCTGCAGCATCCCAAGGAAGCTGCTGCTTGTATGACAACTGTTGTGCCGCATCGAGCAGCCGCTTTTGCCATTCTCTTATTTTTCATGGCACCGACAGACTAACTCGGCAGCTTTTGCACTGACAAGCGGCTGACGATAGCACGGTTTTCCCTGGGAGTCTGAGAGCTGCACTGGCTCTTTGCTCTCCCAGAAACCTGAATGAGAGCTCGGTGCTCCGTGCCAAGCTTTCCTTAGGTTTCTTTGGGAGTCGTTGCTTCTCATTCCTCAAAGGCAGCAGTGTCTGCTGTAGGATTGTGCTGCACAGAGATCAGATACCACGAGTAATTGAATGGCTTTGGCATGTTAGACGCAGCCTACAAACACTCTCCGTCATAGGTTACTGCAAGTATTTCTGCCCAAGACTAAGGTTTTGGAGGCAGGAGCCTTAAATGTGTTGGTTCCAGAGGACAGGGCGCTGGGACTCCCTACCTGCTGCTCCCACAGTTTTTTTGTGTGTGGAAGGAGCTCCCTTGTCCTCCTGTTGTGACTAGTTTTCTCTATACTAAAGTCTAATATATAATCTATAAAGGCATAATCTAAACGGAGTGATACTTGCTCCTTTAAGCATATCTGATTCAAGATATTTATTGTTCTAAACCTAGAAGGCCTTTGGTTGAAATCCCATCTCTGTGGTCTTTCTGATTATATTTATACTCTCACTTGACGTTGGGTGGCAGCAGTCCTATAAACACACTATTCACTAATCCCTTTCCTTCTCCTCCAATACTTTCGCAGTTCAAGTGCCAAAGCAATAAATTGGAAGTGGTTATAAGTTTTTTGACACTTTTATAAGTATTCATGCAAAATATTTAACCAGTTAGCTGTTGTCTTTCTCTCCCCATAGACTGCGGCAGCTCATTTGTGTGGTTATCGATGGCAGCAAAGTGAATTTTCATAAAAAGTTTAGATCAAATGTTCCTGGAGGGGGTTACGTTCCCTGAGGGGGGTGAGTTTGGGGATGAAAAGACGCGTTTCTGGTTTTCTCCTTGTGCCTGTCCTCTCTGCCCGCTCTGCAGTGCAAACAGCACATCCATATTTTTGAGATAATTCATTTCCAAATCCTCTGCCGGGAATTTTGCAACTCTCTGGTTGCAAATTCTAGTCTCCTATGGGTTTCCTCTGTATTCTCGGTACGACTGTATTAATTAAAATAATCAATTATTTTCTGTTACTCCTCTGACAATGTATAATTGTACAGTCCTGAGCTGCTAAAGCTTTTAGGAGACAGCATTATAGCGAACATGAGCAGAAATTTCTTAAGAATCCACCAGTTTTCCCACTTCCACCGCAAGAGACCATAAAGAAAATCTCCAGTTATTTCATTTGCACTGCAATAACCAATCTGGCTGTATATTTTCAGGAGATAAACTGTTTCTTTTTTGAAACACAGCTCAAATAGGGCTGACCAGAAAAGACAAGGCATATGGAAATACATGAAATTCCACACCTCTCCCCCTAAGGATTCCTGGCTCTTCGTAACCGATAGTGTTCTGCAGGGGAAGGTCTTTTCCTAGCTTTCTCAATGAACCCAGCAGACAATTTTTCAGACCCCTATGCATAACAAGAAGAAAACTGCCAGGATTTGTTGCAAGGCTCCTCTTTTTAGCCCATGGAAAGAGGTGTCCTGTGTGGCAGCTGCAGTCTTAACGATGAACAACCAGAAAGAAAAATGAGAGTGATGAATGAAAACGAGCATCTGAACAACTATAAAATACATTTTTATTTGTTTGTTTTTGTGGCTCGGTCCTCTGAGGGGGTAGGATGAGAACTTTGACTGTATCTGGGCACATTTGGATTCTCCATCGTATGCTGACTTACTTAAAATACGTTGCACACCAGGAGTGATGAGTAGACTGGATTATTAGTGGTTTGTTGTTTGGGTTGGGGTTTTTGGCCTTTGATTTTTATGATTGTTCACGTGATTCCATTAGGGCGAATTTGCTTTTCATTAGTCTTGTAAAGTTATCTTTAAACATAACTGTTCAGTTTGAGTCGCTCGGAATATAAACCTTTGATGCGCATCACAAAGCTGAGAAGCACCTGGACCTGAAAGGCCCATAAAGATGTAGGTCCTTAATATACACATTAATAGTACATCCAGTTACACTCCAGCAGTATTTCCCGCTTTGACTGAACTGCCCTAATTCAGTTTTTATGTTTTAGAGTAAAAGGATGTTCAGGCTCTGATGTCTGTGGTAGCTGTGTCAGGCGACACGTACAATGTTGTGAGATATTTTGTAGGATGTACAATGTTGTGAAATATTTTGTAGGATGACACCGACAGCCTTCGTCCTGCTTGGACCAGGCCTAACAGTGAGTTCTGCTTAGGCAAAAATCCTTAAATAGAGGCATTTCTTCTTTAGTCTTTGTCTGCAGGTGCCACAAGGTGAAACCCTACCCTACATGACTCTAAAATGAAAGCTAAAAGAAGTACAGACCAATATGTGAGTTATTCACACTTAGGGTCAGCAGAATGTAAAACACTGATCAATTCCTGCCCGTGAATGTTCTTTTCTCCTGACCATTAGCAAAACTGCTCGATGACCAGATCCTCTGTTGGCACAAACCTGCTTTCCCCGGCGGGATGCTCTGCTGCCGCTCCTGAGGCTTTGGACCAGGAGGGAAGATACAACCTGGAATAAATAAACCAGAGTGTGGAAGGATGAAAGCCCAGAATTACAAGGCTTTTGGTTTGCATTTTAAAGTAGTTCTAAATCATAGCGTCACTAAAGGAACATGTCTTGGAAATGAGTCATTTAAAAAACTCAAGTTTAATTGGAGGACCCCTCTAATGGTGTTACAGTAAAACTGTACAGTCAGAAATTGCTTTAAACTCTATTTTTTTATTGACTGGATTTCAATTAATTTTAGGTATTGCACCTGCCCCAGGCCAATTTTTGTGGTTTAAAAACTATGTTCTCCTCCTTTATGAGATGCTTTTCTTTCCTTTGTTGCAGTATGAAATGCCCACGCAAACTAGGGAAGTTCTGCGCGGGGAAAACAACCAGTCACTGGCTGCCATCAGCCTGAAAACACAGCAGGGGCCAAACATGGGTCTTTATCAGCTCCAGTAACATTAACAGTCTTTCATAAAAATAGCTTTAAAACATGAAGGATGAAGCACAGGAGGGTGTGGGGTGTATTTTTTTTGATATAACCCTATAAATAAAGTGCAAACAGCATGGGAAGTGTGCGCAGTTTGGGTTTCATAATGCTGACCTGCTGCTGTTGAGTAAAGTGGAATTAATCGTGATTGCAAGGACAGAATTCAGCCTCTTGTGTTGCCCCTTCCCAAATTCATGTACTTTTCTGATACTACTTGTCTTAGGTAGTATGAAAAAAACAGATCATTTACCCACTGTGCAACATATTTATGATGTGCAATGTGCATATTCATGTTTTTCATAGCATAAAACCCGCATATAGGTTAGGCTACAAGCATGCGCCATCGCTCCTTTTTAAGTTCTTTATTTGAGTTATAGTTTTAAGCAGGGTGATGAGTTTTTATTTTTGTATGTGAAGTTAGTAGCTGCTATAACCTCAGCTGATCCTGAAGGTCATTTCCAACCACAATGATTCTGTGACTCTCTGCAAGAAGAAAACCCAGCTCCCAAACCGAGTTCCCAGCCTGGAAATTGGTCCCATTTCCAGTTCTCGATGAACTTTGAGCTATGAACCCACCAAAACAGGGTTTTACAACGGAAACACTGATACATTAACTGTGTACGGGCACAAGGGCACGTCTTTAATATCTCATTTAAATGATGGCTAATGATGACTGTATAACTAAATGGCCCTCATTATTGCATCCTTTTTCACCCACGGGATAAATTTGGCAGTCCATAAAAATGTCAGTGCATCCTCTATAAAGGTAAACACGCCACATGTTAGTGGACTCGTTCCAGCTTATTGATGCTTGGAAATGCCCCTTGTAACACGAATACCTTCCTGCTGGCGATGTCAGTCTCCGCAGACCTGCTGCTTTTTCTTAAAATGCCCTTTTGTAATGCTAGTAACAGGCAGCGTGAGCGGCTGTGGGCTCGTGTGGGAGGATGAGGAGACACGAGCCATTTCCCTGAAGGGGCAGCAGGGACGCGTACGTTGGGTTGAGGGTTGAGAGCCGGGTTGCTTTCAAGGCTACGTCAGGAGCGAACACGGCAGCGGGCGCGATACCGCTGTGTCCTGAGGTGGTGACAGCGCCGTGACCGCCTGCGGGACGCAGCAAGGGCTTCCTGCCCTAGGAAACTCCGTGCTGCCCCTGGCTGGGCTCTGCCACCGCCGGCAGGGACGGGGGAGCAGCCCTGGCCCCGCAGGAGCTTTGCCTTGGGCACAGGTGAATTCTGGCTCGCGGGTGGCAGTGACACGGACTGAGGCGGCCAGCTAAGTCTGTGCATTTAGCTCTGCCTTTAGCCTGTGCGTTTAGCTGCGTTTGCTTCCCTGTTGTGCGGAAATACAAGAAAGGAAATGTTGTTCTTGCGAAATACCTTACTGCCCCAAAACCTGGCTGTCGCAAAGCTCTGGACGATGTAGAGAGGTGATACAAAAAATGCGGCCCCTTTTTTGCACTGCTGCCCCTCTTTTTGCAATGTTGCCCGTTGCAAACTAGGAGAGTTCTGTACTGCAGATCTCTGCTTCTGAGCTCCCCTGCAGGCTGGCAGTGCAAATACGTGAAGAGATTGCTGATCAAATCTGGCCTCGGAATATCTAGAAGCTACCCATGTATTCCTCGCACATAGTTCTGTCCCTTCTGCACATATCCCCCCACCTTTTATTTTCTCTGAAATCATCTCTTTACGTGTTTTTGTTGCTCAGAAGTTTTCTGCGCTTCCCGCAGAAGTACCAAAGCACTGTGAGAACGAAGCCAAGTTAACGCGACTCCCTTCAGGTGAGTAAGGGCTAAAAGACTGACCCAACTCGAAGTGCTCTGGTGGGAACCTGTTCCTATAGAGCTGAATCGGGTGAGAACTGACCCAGGGAAGTTACTGCCCTTCGGTTGTTGTTGCGGGGGGTTGTGTTGCAAGTAGATTTTGTTACGTGTACGATCTTAAAGCTCTTTTTTATAGCAAGCAAAGTGACCAGAGCCCCAAGGTGGGCTTGCACAGCCGAGGTTTCATTCCTGCTTTCTCCACTGGCTGCCCAGCAATTTTGAAGGACTTTGCTCCGTAGTTTACCTCCCCCCTTCCATGTAATACTGAGGTTTTGATACCAACCTAGGAAATATTTTTGCTGAACATTTACAAGGTATTAGTTGCTGTACCCGGAGCTGGGTTTGCTTTGGGTTTTGGCTTGTTCCTTGGGCTTGGTGAGGTGGGAATCGAGCAGTCTGCGCAAGCTGCTATGAAGACCAACCGCTCGGCTCTCCTCGGTCAGTGCAGCTTCCCCTGTGTCATTAGGGCAAGCGGGACGAGGCTCACAAAGTTCCTCGTTTTGCAGTGTTAATGCTGCTAGATTCTAACCTAATAAAGATACTGCCTGCGTTAATAGTTGAAATTACGCTATTGCGGGATCCTTGTGCTACGTTTGCGTGTGCTTTACAGCCCAATCTTCCCTTACGGATCTGTCATTCCTGAGGGCCATCCCTAGCCTGGGGGATGCGTATTTAAGTTCACTGTGCACATCCAGGGCTCAGTTATCGCCGCGACACCAAGGATGTGGTCGACACCGTGTTCCCGATCCGTGACTCGATTCAGCTCACACAGTTGTGCTGTTCTGAGCCCAGCAAACCCCCAGCGCATCTGTGCTGGCTGCTAGAGCTGCTCTCGGGATGGCCCGCGTCTTGCAGACTGCATTATCTGAAAACTTTTCCAAGCTGTTGGAGTCTTTTAGTAAGAAAATAGCTCCACCTGCTGCTAGCACACAGTTTTGGGTGTATTTAAATACTAAGAGTGGCTTCTCGGGTTTTGTTTTTAATCAAGAGTATATGTTCCTCCTGTGTCTGCTTCACACCAGCTAGGGTTTCTTGATGAACAAAAGCAGCCTGTCCTGTGCTCCGCTGCAATGTGTCGATGCAGAACAGGCAGTATTTGTTAAGTGGGATTCTTATTAAAAGGTAGAACTAAAACTTGTGATTCAACATACAACAGCGATACAAAACCAAACTTCATAAAGAGGCATGCGAGACATCATAAATTCTAGTTCCTAAGAGGGATGTACTTAGTGCTCCGCCAAATTATAGATTAACGTTATTATATTATTAGGTTAAGCAGAGATCAGGTGCTCGTGTGTGCTTACTACAAATGTAACAAGTAGCTGCTTTGGGGTTTCATGAATTAAAATCAGGATTGAACCCCTGGAAAATCTAGTTTCCCAATAGTAAGTAATAGGTGGAAATAGGATGGATTTGTTATGATAATTTTCAGCTATTGCCTTCTAGAACCCAGGTAATCCACTCTCAGGCTGGGCTGAACGTATAAACAAGGCTGTCTTGCCTAGGTGACCTGGTCTTTTTAATTTTTTTTTCCCCCTATTTGGATGAAAACTACATGATGATTTTTCCCTACTATCATGAAGCAATGCATGGGATAGACTGGGAGAGAGAGGTCCACAGGCTTGTTGGCACTTTTCGTTCCTTGAACAAATTAAAAAGTAGAGGGAAACAAAACTCTTAACTGCTGCCCCACGCTGTATACTCTACTCCCCTTCACCCTCTGGAAAGCATTTTCATGTGCCATGGTGCCCAGGCAGCGTTTAATGCGACATTCCCCTGTTTTCCTAATGTGTTGGGCTGTTTCCAGGCCTTTTGGGGGCTGTACCTTTGTTTTACAGTATTTGACTTTTTCACGCAGCCTGGTTTTATAGCTCTCAATAGCACCTTAACATTTGCATCTCTCTTTCTCTTGTTTTGAAGGACAGATATAAACACCAGGAAATTTTAAAACAGAAATTAAGTCTCGCCCCTGAGGTTTTCTGTTGCGCCCTACAAGGGCTTAAATGACGAGGCCTGTGTCGGGATCGTGTCTCTGGGTTTCACGGGATACCCGGGGTTAGGTTGCCTTCTCTGCTTTCACAGTTGTAGAAACCCCACTTACCACGGCGTCCTTCCTTCATGATCGGGATGTTACTCTCTCAATTGGAAGTGTTTTCCTTGGCTTGTTTCCTTCCGCACAAAGGCAAACAGGTGCATTTGACCCCTTCCTCCGTCCCCCCGACTCTTCAGTTTTCTTGCTTTCCTTTAGTTATCAAGGTTGCTGTAGTACAGTCTGTCTCTCTCCAGCCACCCTAGTCACTATTTTGTGTGGCCTCTCGGTTGTGAAAATTAATGAAACATCTGAGGTGAAATGACTGAATTTTACCTGATATAACTGAAGCTGTCCAGGGCCTGCTGTTCTATAAGCAAATGTGGTTATGATCTGGATCTGGCGTAGCCAAGAGGCTGTCAGACAGGCTCATATGACCTTAGGTCCTTACAAATGCCGAGTTGTCTCTCTGCAGAACTGACAACCAGACCTTAAAAGTACTGAACCCTGCTTCTTGCCTGGGATTTCTCCTCCCCACGCATGCAGCAACAGGGCGCACTTGTTCTTTGTGGGCAATGTTGTCGTTAGTGTGCCCAGCTCTAGCCTTGTGCGTGTGACGGGCTCTGGTCAAGCACACGCAGGTGCCCGGGTGAGGGGTGCTGCATCGCGTTCCCTCAGGGCATCGTTAGCCTTGAGCACAAATATCCTTTGTAACTTGGGGTTTAAGCTGGTCTTTTGGGTTAGCTTAATGTATAACCTCAAAAGCAACCTGTCTAGTCCATTTGGACTAAATGTCCCTAACGCTTTGAATTGCCCATATTCTTACGTAACTATTTATTCTTCTAGGGAGCCCTGGAAGCCAAGAGCTGTATGTTTTTAACTTGACCTCACTCACCAAGTCCGAAAATATCTTGTCAGCTTCAGTGTATTATTATATTGGGGATCTGCTGAACACGAGCTGGAACTGTTCGCGCTCCAGAGACTGTTCCCGTCACAGGCACAGGAGACCTGACGTTCAGATTCAGCTTTCGGTTTGGACCTTCCCTTCTGCTGGGAACCAGACTCGGAGTCTGGGAAATTTCCTAATAAACGTCTCCGCCGCGTCCCGGGATGTCCTCTCCTGGCAGTGGAAGGACGTCACCCAGCTCCTGCACGAGGCGAAACAGAACGACGAGCTCCTCATCGGCGTCAGAATGGATGTGAGTAGCCCTCACGCCGGGAGAAGAACACCTTCTTGCTACGAGCCGTACATTTTGGTGTACGCCAACGATTCTGCCATCTCGGAGCCGGAGAGCGTTGTCTCCAGTTTGCAGGGGCACCGCAGCCCCCTGGTGAGGATCTTCCCCAGGACGGAGAACCACGTAGAGGGCGGCCGGGGCGAGCGGCGGCGGCGGAAACGCTCCGCGAACGTCCTGCTGCCGCTGCAGAACAACGAGCTGCCGGGCGCCGAGGACCGGTACCACGAGGGCGAGCGGTGGGAGGACAGGAAACCCTACCAGACCCTCCAGCCCCGGCTGGCCGAGAGGGCCAAGAGCAAGAAAAAGCAGAGGAAGAGCCATCCCCAGAAGAGCCAGACGCTGCAGTTTGACGAGCAAACCCTGAAGAACGCAAGGAGGAAGCAGTGGAATGAGCCCAGGTCCTGCGCCCGGCGCTACCTCAAGGTGGATTTCGCCGACATCGGCTGGAGCGAGTGGATTATCTCCCCAAAATCCTTCGATGCCTATTACTGCTCGGGGGAATGCCAGTTCCCCATTCCGAAGGTACGGTGCTCACCGATTCCTTTCCGCTGTCGGGTCCATCACTATAGAGCAGAAATGCTCGTGTAGATTGAAAACTATGCTTTTTTTCCCCCCAATATCAGCAAAATTACGCTCATCTCCTATTACATGTTAGGAGGCAGTGTAAATAAGCAATATCTTCATGTCTCATGCTACAAGAAATAGTGGTTAGAACAGTTAGAATGAAGACAGACTTGCAAAGATAATGAAAGAAAATACTGCATGGGAATGTGTATGTATATATATATATATATACACATATATATCTATATTTTGTCCCAGAAACCAAATAGCTATAAAGCAGCTCGAATGATGTGTGAGCTTGTTATTAACTTCTTTAACAAACATAATATCATCTATTCGTGATAACTGAAGGGAAAAAAATATATATATAGCAGCTTCTCAGAAAGGCTTGAAGGTGCCTTAGTGTAAGGCCAGAAGTATCTAGACGCCTGAGGTTATCAGCTTCAGTTCCTTCAGCTCTCCAGGAAGGAAGCGATAGTTGTGGTTAGGAACTCCCAGGATCTAGCATTTGACAGAGCACAACCCTTCCATCCCGTCATTCCACATTTTTTTAATATATGTATAAACTTGGCAGACATGCAAATTAGGTTTACTTGCTCAGGCTGAAAAGGCTTTAAGAGAAGTTCCCTCTTAATGATCGCCAATAAATACCATGTATTTTGAGTGAGCCTGTGCCTGATATAAGGAGGGTGGGAAGAAGCACCTCTACCTTGGGGGTGTGAGGTATGGATTAAATGTAAAAACGCTCAGTAATGGGTATCCTGTCGAGCAGACAAGGCTTTCTCCAAAGTCATTTTGAATGGAGTCATTTTAGAAGCTTGTTGCTGGTTTCTGTCTATTCGCACTGAAATCTAATCCTGTCAGAGCTGGGGTGAAACGTTTCTCTGAAGGAATAGGTCAAGCTTTGGAATATGGATTCTCTAGTAGGAAAAAAAGAGTAGGGTGTCTCCAGAGATACCCCCCAAACCCAAAGCAGAGTAATAATAAAGAGGCAGTGTAACAACGAAGTTCGTTTTCCTTAGAGCTTGACACTCCAAGGCACAACAGAGCGCACACAGCTGAGGGGCAGGTAACGGGTACTCTGTCTGGGTGAGAAAATGAGTTCCAGCTTTATCTGGGAGTTGTCCTTCTTTGGCTAATTCCCCCAAGGAAGGATAGTCTGCATAAAAACACCTTCTCACAGACAGTGCCAAATGTATTCCTGCCAAAAGCAGGTTGTTTTGCTGCAAATAAATTGCATAGACTCTGCTCTGATGTCAGGTTTTAACCCGACCCACCGGAGTAAGCAGGCTTGGAGTGCCGTCCTTGTAACCGAACCCAGCAGTCCCAAGGGAATTCTCTCCATCTGGGATACGTGTGTACAACACAGTCCCTGCTCTGGAGCAGCTTACGGTGGAAAAAGGGGAGAAATAGTAAGGGGAAGATGGGTGGGCAAATAAAGCACAAGAATTAAGTAACTTCCCCGAGATGACTCAAAAGGCCTGATGGCCATGAAGGAAGCCTGTAGTCCGGGTCTACCAGTGCCTTGACCAGGACACCAGCTTTCTTCCAGCAACATCCGCTAAAAGGTGTGATCCCAATTTTCTGTGTGAAGCTGCATAGCCTTGGTTGGGAAGATGGAAGTTATTTAGGCGCCGTGATGCTGAATACTTGCTGGCTACAGAGAGAAATAATTTGTTGTTCTGTTATGGGAGCGAGTTGTGAAACCCTGTCACAAGTCTGGTTCCCTCAAAGCAGTTGGTGAGTCCCTGTTCACGGAGGAGTTCTGGAAACTCTTCCTTTCGTGCACTTTTGAAATCATACCCCGCCCCAGAAAAGCTTGTTTTCCAATGAGAATGAAAAACTAAATATATGTGAAGAAGAAACAAGCATCTTTCAGAGCCACGTGTTATCCCTGAGTCATACATAATGTCTGGTGCTACTAATAGGGCTGCATTTGCAAAACGATACTATAAGCATCAGGCAATACCAAACTAATCTGTGCCTGTGGGTATATAGTGTTCCCTGGCTGAGAGCAAGCTCCTCAAGCTGACAACCTGTAATCAGGAGCAGATGTGCCTCGTCCCCCTCCCTCTCCACCTCCGAATTTTCCGGCCCTGCCCTCTCCCTGATTCCAATCCACCGGTTTCGCTGCTGTCAGACCCGCGTGTGCTGAGCGAGCAGAGCAGCGCGGAGCGGAGCGCAGAGGCCGGGCGCAGACTTTTCCCCAGGTCAGGAATGAGAGCTCGGAGCTGACATCGTGCGCCCCGCTCCTCACACATCTCCAACGCCGTCCAGCGGGGTGGCAGGTCCCCCGGGGACGCAGCAGGTGCAGCCCTAGCCGCAGCTGGGCTCGCTCACAGACTTGGCAGTTTGGAGGCGGTTTTGGCCCTCCCGGGGCTCCTCCTGGCCTCCCCTCCCCGCGCTCCCCTTAGCAGACCTGTCTGCTTTCCATTAGCCTGTGCTGGCCCCAGCGTTTGCAGCCTTGAGGCAGGGATGACCTAACTCCCCGCTGCTTATGTGGGGGCAGAGTGCCAGCTCGGTACTCCCGAGGGGGTCTTGGTTTTGCAAAAAAAGCCCTTACTCTGGTGCCAGTTAAATTCCCCCTTGACAGAGGCAGAGTTATGCCAAGGCCAGTTACCATCAGAAGTGCACCTTGAAGGCCAGGAGCGCTGTATTCGTGACAGACTTCACGTGAGGACAGAGGATGCGCGGGATCAACAGAGCCCCGCGTGAGGTAGACGCCTTCCTTGCCAAGCTCGTGTGAAACGGAACGACAGAGGGTAGCCGGGCTGCTTGCGCTGGTATCACAAGGTCTGCGAACAATATTGGAGGCCCGTTCTGTACATAAAAGCAGAGTTGCTTCTGAGCAACACCCTGGGACGGAACACAGCTCGGAGCCCAGCCCGAAAGGGAACTCAAGGAAGGGTTTCACACTCCACCCAGTCAGATGGGCTGATTAAGCCGGATCAAACCCTCAGCTATTGCAGCCTGGCACAGGGCCATAAACCGGGGCATCGCCGAGCTCCTCTTCAGCGCAGTACATTTATGACTGGTAATTTCAAACTTGACCAACAGAAAACACGAAAGGAAAAAAAAATGCGCATTCCTCAGGAAGCGACACCAGTGGCACGGATTATATATTTGAAGATAAATTAAGGGTTTACCATAAGACCTTAATCTGACATATCCTAAAACCCTTTTGGAATTGCAGTTCCACGAGTCATGGGGATAGCAGGTCAGTCTCACTTGGATGGTTTTAACCTTTTGGCATCTAATCAGAAGGTTTCGAAGAGCAAATTCTGGCCCCAGTGACTTGTGTGGAGCGATGGAGCGAGCCTGCGTGCAACCCCAGCTTGCACACCCACTCCCAAGCACATTTTATAGGGAAGTTTGACCTGTGGACTGATCTGACAAACTCTAAAGATCCTTGTGAGCTACCGTTGAGCAACACAGGTGTTCTTGAATTCAAAACAAAACAAAACAAACAGTCTCTTTCTTGAGATCTGCCAGCTGGATTGTTAGAAATGCCTTTGTAACCTTGCTGGCTATCCTAGAGCCTTTAAGAAGTTGCTGCAATAAGCTTTGTGTTTGTATTTTGGACAGACCATCAACAATAACCTCTATCTCAGCATCTAATAAGATATTAATCTTAAACAGTAATGGGGAAAAAAACCTTAAAAAGGTAGAACTCCTGTGTTTAAAAATATACCTGAATCCCAAATATACTTAATATTCTGAATCTTTGGAAGGATAGGCAGCGTCTAGGGATATGCAGCATTTCTCATCCTCTTTGCATGCAAGATAAGTTCCTTATCAGGAGGAGGAAAACCTTCCACATTACGTTTAGTAAAGAACAGCTAAATGCTCCCAAGTGAATCCTCTCCAATTCTATGTCAAATGGTTCCTGTTCTCACTTGAGACTGGTTTTGACAGCACGATACAGAATAAGTCCATTCTGATGGATTTCTTTTGGAAATTAAGGCACATCTGTCTCTGCAAGACAGAAGAAAAATGCAATTGGCATTAGCTGGGAGATACTTCATCTTAAACAGGGAAAGGTTAGACATCCATGTGTATTCCTAGAAGAACTGGAACCAGATACTTCAAATGTACTAATGCACTGCACAAAATGATATAATGAGCCAGAGTCTCACAATTATTCCTGAGGTTTTCTTTTTTATTTTATTTTTTTGTTTTTGTTTTTGCATGCAGATTGTTAGGACTTGCAAATTAGGTAGATAGATATCTAATCCAGATGACTGGGTTTGTTTTTAATTTTTTTTTGAAAAGCGAATCATCTCACACACCAGAAAAACTGAAAAACTGCAGATTGCAAATTTGGCTCAGATGATCTTGTTTCATATATATCTTAATGTCATCTGACTGCACATATCTAACCATGATTCCCAGGGTCTGTGTGTAACCAAATGGTTTGTTAAAATTTCTCTTTTGTGGAAAAAAAACTCTTAGGTTAAAATGAATGTGTTGTACATGGTAGGTGCTGACCTACCATAACTATTACAGATATTTTGCTCTGGAAATGTTTAGGGGCTTAGAGGTCAAGTGTAATATATTCATTTTTCATTTGTCTGACTAGTCAGATTTGCTTTGTGTTTATAACAAACAAAAACGTGTTCCCGTTTGCACGAGCATAAAGCCATGAAGCCCTGTCCTTTGGAGCAAAATATCACCGAAATATGAGGTATTTCAGAAAAAAAATCACAGAAATATGAGGTACAAATCCCACCTTGGGTTGTGGGGGGCTGTGTTAAACGGTCACGTCGCTGATGATGTATGTTCCAGATGAAAAGTGCATTTCTTCATAATATAGTCATAATGTAGTGAACAATTTGAGCTATTCGGCAGGAAGAACGAGAGAACCAGCAGCACCTTGCAGGACGCAGTGAGCGCGCTGGTGTAGAGCTCTGCCCGCCTCGCTCCGAGCACACCTTGTGCTGCTCCCGAAGCGCCCACATTCCTGCACAGCGACTTCCCAGCAGAGAGGCTCTATTTATTCACCTCTCCTAATGAATCAGCCCGCTGGTGCGGTGCGAGGCCGGCGGCCTCCCTCCTGCCCTGCGGGTTTTATGACTCAATTGCAGCTCGCGTGTGACTGCGTTCGCATGGAAAGAGACTTCCTTGACCCGCAGCACGCCTCGTTTCAAGGCCTGCGGCCTGGGTGCTTTCCTAGAAAGGCAGGGCCCATCGTCCCCGTGAAGGTTGTGGGGCCACAGTGACATCCAGCGGCCAGCAGAGCCCTGATGACGACGGGTCCTGGGTAACGCACACCGCATCCGTAGCTGGAGAGCCATTTGGCCTCTATAGGGCCCTTCAAGAAACTAAGTTGTGTTCCACGCTATGGGTCGGTCTTGGCATGGGCGTGCGTTCATNACGGGTCCTGGGTAACGCACACCGCATCCGTAGCTGGAGAGCCATTTGGCCTCTATAGGGCCCTTCTTCGAGAAGCTAAGTTGTGTTCCACGCTATGGGTCTGTCTTGGCATGGGCATGCGTTCATCTTGTGCTTGGCCCTTCTCTTGCAGGCCCTGAAGCCCTCCAACCATGCCACCATCCAGAGCATCGTGAGGGCGGTCGGGGTGGTCCCCGGCATCCCCGAGCCCTGCTGCGTCCCCGACAAGATGTCCTCCCTCAGCATCCTCTTCTTCGACGAGAACAAGAACGTGGTCCTCAAGGTCTACCCCAACATGACAGTGGAGTCCTGCGCGTGCAGATAACGTTTCCGTGGACCCCTTGGAAGTGCTGAGGTGATCGGTTACTGTTTTACTGTCGTTTTTCGTGGTTTCTACTTTTTGTTTGCACTGCCAATGCATTTCAGTCTGAAAACAAAAAGAAAATAAATCTGAATAAGAGCGTGGAGCGGATTCTGGATAGAAATTCCAAGGATGGGCCATGTAAAAACTTGGTTCATGTTTGGATTTGACCGAGAGGTGAGTCTGGGCGATGGAGACTGACTGTTTCTTTTGGAAAAGAAAGGTGAAAGAGAAACTTACAGAAGACTCTTCAAGATGTTAGAGACTCTCAGAAGGACACACTGATCTATTTTTGTATGAGATTTTGGAAACAGCAGTAGCTGTTAATTCTTGTCTCCATTTTTCTAGTGACTAAGGCGGGATGGAGATTAGAAATATATTACTCATTTTTGAAGCTGAACTTTCTCCTTTAGTTTACTGAGTAGAGCACAGTAAGTAAAAAAAAACATAAATCTGACATTCTAAGAGCCTTAGGTAATCCAAATTAGACATATATTTCCTCAATATGACATCAGGACTGTGTATGTGTATTAATTTTCATTAACATATTCCTTGTAAATCAGCTTTTTAGATCTCAGTCTGAAGAACACCAAGCCATTACTGCTGCATTTGAATTTGTAGTATCTCAAAAGCGAAAACTTAACTCAGTGGGTCAAGGTATGAAGGTGTCAGTGAAATAGCCAAGTAAATCGTTTATAAGAAATATTTTGTAAAATATTTGCAAATTTTTATGCACAAATCTATGGTAGTTTATTCTTGCTATGAAATTATTTGGTGCAAAATTCTTGATCTGTAAACTCTCACTATGATGAATTGAAACTAGTTCTGCTCCATGAGGTCTAAAGGGTTACATGAATCTGATGGAGCGTGTCTTTTCTCTCCTCCTTGTCTGCTTCTGCTCTTAAAATGAAGTTTGTTGTAGCTATGCTGTCAATTTAAGAATTCTTACCAGCAAATTTTGCACAAAAATTATAAAATTTGCTTTCCATTATTGTATCCATCAGCATATTCATTTGAGAAATTGCTAGCAGGAGGAAAAAAAAAAGTAATGGATTATATATATATAACTGTAAAGATTACTCATTCTGTCATTTGGGGAATATTCACAAGAATATTTAAAAAGCCTCGTTTCTTTTCCACCAACATGATCTACAGAGAAAGATGTTTGTTTAAAGTGCCTCTGGCTGCAAGCACCATGTTTAGATTGCACTGAGTCAACACTGAACAAGCTTTTCATATGATAGCGACATAATTTATGAAACGGTGTTCTTAAATAGCAAATACACATTGCGAATAAACTAAGGCCAAGTCATAATGAGGGTGAGATTCTCTTGTTTTGGAGTCAGCAGTTCCTCAGTGTATCGAAGGTGATTACGATATTCCTATGTAAAGGCTTTTTTGCAGGTTCATTGCTATTTGAGGCCTTTTCAAACACTTAGTCATTGATTTTTGTGTTTGGCCAGTGGTGCGGTGGTGTTTACCAACCTGGATAACGTGCGTGTTTGAGAGAGGTGTAGACTGGGGACTCGATGACCTATGAATCCCTTCAGCAATCACTTTTCACCTGCACAAAGACCAAGCTGAAGTTGACAGGAATTTCACTTAAAGAAAGAAGAACTACAGATCAGGCCCAGATGCACATTCGGCTTGCAGTTCCTACCCTGATTTTTCTTGAATAGCAAATTCCTGCAGTTAGATTCGCAAAGAGTGGATCCTGATGCCTTTTCATGGGCTCCAAGCAAGTGATAACAGTTAGCACAGCTATTAGACCTTATTGCGCTGTATCAGCCTTAAAAGATGGAACTGGTGGAGAAAGACCGTCTTTCCAGCCAACAGCCATCATCTTCAGCACCCAGGAGCAGAACTGACATCAAAACAAGACAGTAAAAGCTTGGAGCCGTGTTCTTTTGATCAACTTCCACATGCAGGAGAAGAGCTGCATATTTTCTGTGCAAATTGGCCTTAAAAACTGGCGGAAAAAAAACACTCTGCTTTTCCTCCAACTGAAGTGAAATATAGGTGTAGACAGCAAGGAGCTGGCCAGGACTGAGGAGGTGGCTGTGCCTTGCTGATGAAAAGCAGCCTGTTTCTGTGGGCTGAGCTGTGTTTTGTGACATTACAAATAGTCTAAAGCTGAGGAGCAGCAGGTTACCAGGGCTCCCCTCGTAATCTGCTCATCGTGGGCACAGTCCTTGGCCGGGTGGCACTGGGGCACTTGGAGGAGGTGGCTACAGGCTAAGCCGGACAGTGGGCAGCCGGCCCTGCAAGCCTGTTCTTGGCAATTGCTAGAAAGATAAATACATATCTCATACAATTAAGTGTGACAATGGCTGCTAGTTAAAAAAAGAAATTCAAACAATAAAGTTAACCAAATCTAATCGTTAGCTTGTAGAGAACTTGTTGCAAAGCAGAATTTGTGCAGTGCTTTACAAGGCCTCCTTGGCTATATGACAACCCTTTTCTTTCTTCGAGGCGAATTGGCTGGCGTTGAGTAACACTTCTCTGCCAAAATCACTTTCTTTGCAATATTTTCGATATCGGGTACAAGGCTAAATGCTTTTGAGGTAGACACCCCTTGTCCTCAGTAGCAGGATGGGAGGTGCTCAGCAGGACTTCATTCGGGGCTGGATTTCTCCCCAGATTGCCTGGTATTGGAGTTATGACACGTTCCCTTTATAGAGCAACCAAAGACTGCGTCCTGCCCAAGGCAGCACAGGACGAACAGCACGGGCACCGCAGAGGTCGGAAGGGGAACTAAGCTCAAGGCTCTCCAAGCTCTTTTCCAGTGCTGTTACAAGGCTTCAGTGGCTTTAAAGGCATCACCTGAGGAGCATGGATGTGCTGGGCTTGGTTCTACGCCCCGCTTTGTCATTGACCTTGGCATGTACCACTAGGTTCAACCCTCCAAATAAGATGCGATCTGCTTCTTCCAGCTGAACACCCGTCACGCTCCCTTCAGTTCCCCGTGTACGTGAGATATCGCATCCACAAGACTCGTTTGCATGTGAGATATTATATCCGCCAGACTTGTTTTGCATTTGTATTTCTAAGTGAAATGTTCTAAATAAAGCTGCGTCTATCATCAGGAGTGTATCCATCACATAGACAATGATCTCTGTATATAACTATATATTAGTTCAAAATAGCTTACAGCTAATGTTACTAATCACCATTTAAATAAGCGCGCGGGACTTTTCCCTCTTATCTTGTGTTTTGGCACTACTTTTGATTGACAAATGTCTCTGCTTTCCATCTAATTATATAATATTTAATGACGGTGCATTATTTTTATAGCTAGCTCGAGAGATGGCCAAGAGAACGGCTTCGGCTGTGGAAGTTCCCCCTTTGCACAGGTTGTCCTCAAGGATGCGGCACCGGCCTCGCTCAGCCGAGGGAGCCAAGTGTGCAGTGAGGAGCAGCTGGTGAGCGGGCCGCTGCGGAAACTGCTTCAAAATCCCCCTCCTTAAGGCTGGATGGGGAATCCCAAAGTAAACGTGCAAAATACGGGGTGCAACATGAAACATTTTATTCTCCCGTGTGGTACCGTGACCCAGGAGGACTGTCGATCGGAAGGAGTGATGCTGTTCCCCTGAGCTGGGTCGTGAAGGAAGGCTCCGTGGTTTGAATTTGTCCGGGCTCCTGGACTTGTGAGGGGCTGAGCACCCTTCACGGGGTGTCAGGCACCTCTGGGGTTCGAGGCACCGGCACCAGGACCAGCCCAAAGGCTTTTGCACGTGCGTCTCTGAGGAGCTGATCGCTGGCTGGCAGGAGGCGCACGTGTTGTTAAGCGACTAATTCCTCTTTGTAAAAATAGCCTTTGTAAATGATTTCTGTTTAGAGGTTAATGCTTGTACAGATAATGTCAGTTTAAAAAAAAATAATAAAATTACCCCAGAAAAGGTATTTTGTATATGGAAAGAAACTTTTAGAGATGCTTTTAATTTATTTTATATCTGTTGCCATCTTGTCCTTTTAATATTTTCCTCTTTTTTCTGAATGCTCTTAATACAATTTTCATGGTCAAGTTTGCAAGCAGAGGTTGCAGCAACACTGTGAAGGGCACGTTTCACTACTGATGTATAAGCTTGCCTGATTTGTATTTGTTTCCCTTCAATAATAGGAAATTTTCACTATGAGCTCTAGAAAAAAAAAAAAAGAAAATGAAATAAAATCACTTTTTACATGAAAAAAAAAAAATCTGTGTTGTCCTCATGTCTTTCCAAGAACATTTAAGAAGTCTGCTGCTTTTTATGTTCAGCCCGCTGGAAATGCATCCATCTCGAGTGCGTGTTTGCAAGCGCAGTGCAAACAGAGGTTGTGTTTGTAGAGCAAAGTACATAATGGCTGGGGAGTGGGTGCTGTGGATTGAGTTAAAGGTTAGCTAGTGTGACAGTAATAAGCAGCAAAGGTTGTTGGACTTGATCCAAGGCCCAAAGGTGTTGATGGGATCCTGTCTGCTGCCTGCACCGAGTTTTGGTGCCAGCCGCGAAAGTCATGCAAAAATTATGATGACACCCATCGACTGATCAGAATTTGTCAGCCCTAATTGCGTCCTTGGTATGGGCAGCACACAGGGCCACTGTGTTCAAACCAAGACAAACTTAAGGTACCCAGACCTGGGGGATACACTGTTGATTCCACCAAAGCAAACAAGAGGAGGTCCTGACTGCAGCTCCCATGCGACTGCACGCCCGGGAAAAGGACAGTTCCCATCGGCTCTGTCTCCAGGAAGCATGGAGAGCTTTTTAAATGTCTTTGGCCTTGTTTTTGAGCAGCTGGGGGGTGTCCCCAATGATGGTGATGGGGGAACCCACACTGATAACAAGCCTGCTTAGCGTCCTCGTTTGTCTGCAGTAACGAGGGCTTTAACGCAGAACAGCCAAAAAGAAACTGCACGAGAAGAAGCTGTGTGGTGCCTTCCAGGTGCTGCAGGACCTGTCACAACAAGATGAAATATCGCAGGGCAGGTCTCAGCCTCCAGCGCGCCCGGCTTCTCGCCCTTTCCCGTAAGGGAGAACCCGCTCCTGCGGCTCTGCTGGTCCCAGCTCCGGCGGGAACTGAATTTTTAATTCAATGGCTCTGTTTAGCAAGACAGCAGGTAAGACAATCTACTTGGGGACAGACTTCACTTCCCTAATGAGCAGATACGTTATTAAGTTCCTGTGCTTCCCACTGCTAGCCCAACAATTTACCTGGAATATTCATTCTGTCTTTTGGCGCTGCTGGCCTGCAGCTCACTAAGTGAAAGGGCTTCTAGCTCAGCACATGCCTCGGGCAAACTTTAAAACCGCATTTGCCAGCACCCAGCTCCTGCACATCGGTGAAATAATCCTGGTTACGGAAAGCCCAAGTTTCCTCCCAACTTCCGTGCATCAGAATTCCTCCTTATTCCAGAAGCATCTTACCAACTCCTACCGACTAACCGTCAGTCGCCGCTTACCAGAAGTTGCCGTAATCGGACACAGGGGCTCCGCAAAAGGATGCACTGCAGGACTGGTGCAGATCTTTCCGTTGCCTTGCTGCTACCCCCAAAACAGCAGCAGCCGCAGTCTGATATTAATTAGGAATTAGCATGGCAAGCAGCGAACTGCGGATTCTGAAGGAAACAACAGTTACCAGGATTAGCCCTCAAGTCCGAGCTTTACGCGTGCACTGTCCTCTCGCGCAGTTTGGGGAGTCACTCCAACAGCACCCTGGGCTTACTCTGGGCTTTGATCCCTGCCTGTTAAGAGGAATGTTATTTATCTGTGAACAAAAAGAGGCTAAAGCTCCTGCTGAAACTGAACTCCGTAATGATCACTTAGCTGTGATNTGATCCCTGCCTGTTAAGAGGAATGTTAAGAGAAATACACTTTTTTTTAGGCCTGCTACTTTTGATTTAGGTTTTAAAAAAAGTCACCAGAGAAACACCCCTCAAGAATCATGCAGAAGAGAGTGGGTATTTATCCTTCTCAGAATAACCAATTCCCTCAGGAGTCGAGGTGCCCCTGTCACCCGGCATCTGGCCCAGCACAGAGCAGAAACTTTGAAACTGCCTTTAATTAGAAATTGAAAACAAAATCCAAGCAATACTGGGAGCTGCCGAGTCTTGTGTGTGAATGACACAAACAAAACCCCAGAAATGTTAGGATTTCTGATGCTTTATCTGTCCCTACACCAACACAACTACAAGAAACAGTCCCAAGGTGAACATGGAGCCCCCCGGAGATGGGATTGGCCTTCCCAGAGGGATCTCCCTTCTCAGGGGGCTCAGTGTAAACGTAGTTGCACTTACTTCATGGGTGTAATCCCAAGTCTACCTTTCTAGGGTTTTTTTTTTCCCCATCAAGCTGTGGATGGGAAAAATCACTGTAGTTAGGCAAATAGTGCCCTCTTGTGATCAAAATTAAGAATAAATCAAGAGATAGTGGTCTGTGAGGAACATTCCTAGGAGGAAATCTGTTCAGACCATACACATACCCAGCAGACACCAACTGANTAGTGCCCTCTTGTGATCAAAATTAAGAATAAATGAAGAGATAGTGGTCTGCAAGGAACATTCCTAGGAGGAAATTTGTTCAGACCCAGCAGACACCAACTGCTTTATTCACATAAGCTGTCACCTTTATTTGTGCATTGTAACCTAGACCATTTTACATTGGATTTAACTCCAAAGGCCAGGGACTGAAACATTTTCCCTAAAACAGAGTTGTTCTCAGCTGGGGTCAGACAGGGTGAGCATTAAAAGAACTCAACCATGTACTTTATAACCCTGAGAAAGCTCCTTCGCTCTAGGGACTAAAAGGGAACGAAGTCAATTAGTTGGCACGGCAGCCGTGGAGCAAGTAGGAAAACTGGATGCCGTAGGGTGGAAACGTGTAAGAAGGAATCATCGCCACTCTGAAAGATGCTCTTTCCGCAGATGGCTCTACGAGGTGTTTGCTGAGAAAATACAACATTTGAGGCACCCGGCACTGCTCCTTGCTCTTTGCTTGGCCATCAGTCCTGCCCTGGTGACTCTCTCCCCGCACTGTGTTACCTCACGGTCCTTCACCTGAGGGTGGTACGTCATTCCTTACAGTGTATTTGGGGACATGATTTTAAAAAGTAAGCGTGTTTAGGCACAGAGGCACTTGCGCAGTGCGTCAGAGCCCCTCTTGCCGTTGCGGTTGTGCGGAAAAATCTCGCTGTCCAGAAGTGAAATGTCCAAAAAGGAGACAGAGGAGACCTAAGACTTTATTTGAATAAAGGGAAAGTCCACCAGGCATATCCCTATGGGGCCTCTCCAATTGCTGGGGGACGCAGCCCCTCTTTTATCCTATTTCCCAAGGAGAGATGCCCTCTCCTTTTCCCCATTGGCCCAGGGACTCAGGAGTTACAGCCTTCCCAGCTGTCCTACATCAAACTCCTGCCTCCCTGCCTGTTCACATTTAAGGTCACCTGACTCCTTTGGCCCCCTTGCTGAAGAATGTGGGGGATTTGCCCTATTTCCCCTATTTGTAAAGGCCCCAACTCCTGGCAGAGGCTCTTTTGTCCCCCTCACTCCTGGCTCCGCTCGGTCTCCCCTTCCCTCTGTCCTGCTCTTCAGCCAGGCTGGGGGGGATCCCCTTATTTGTGAATACACAAGCTTGAGCTTTCCGCTCACCTGTTTAAACCTGGGCAAACCCACAAAACCTGGGCTACTCTGGTACAGGGAGGTCTCCTCTGTGAGAACAGATCAGTCTCCTGCTAAGAGTTAGGAAATCCCATAAGAAAAATCCCAAGTGGAAATCCCGTAAGAAAGCCCTGGGGCTCACAGAGAGAGCTGGTTTGTGCTGGGGTCAGCAGCCATCAAGCTACAGAGCCCTTCAGTAGTTATGGGTTCTGGGTGGGTCGTGTTGTGACCCTTCAGTTAGCTGGTCTGACGGATGTTTAAAAAAAAAAAAAATCAAACAAAAAACCTCCTTAATTTCCAGAGTTACTTGCCTGGCCCAAGCAGAACACTGCCCAGTTGGTGTAAATATTTCTGGGACTCTTCATTGCCAGGCTGGTAGTGATAAGACATTAATGGCCACAACACTCATCAGCCGCTTGCAGCTTGCTCCTTAACGAGTGGTTCTCAGGAGTGCGTGGTGGCCAGGAGGCAACTGAAAGGATGGCACAACCCTGTGCATCCGGTTCCAGAACTGGTGCAGAGGTCAGATTAGAGAAAAAATATAACAGAAATTTCAAGAGAAATATAATATGTAATAAGAATAAGCTATTTGTAATGCCCTGACATTATCAGGAGTCCAAAGGGTCTGTAATGAGCTGGGGTGTTTTCAAGGGAATCCTAATTCAATCTTGCCAATCAAATTGCTTGTCACGAAGAACAGAAAAGTTTAGACCAGAGTTTGGGGTTTGTCAGCTGTTGAAATTCCTCAGTGAGAAGGCTGCTTTCTGGTTAGCGCTGCTCAGGTTTGTTGGTCTGATTTCCTCCCCGCTTCCACCACCCCAGCTGCGTTCATGTGACTTGGTGTTTCGGGAGGGGGACGCTTATTCCGACCCCCGGGAAGTTCAGGTCTACACCTGCGAGTCGAGGGTCTTTGGCCAATTTCTATCATGTTGTAGGGGTGCAAGCACATCAGACCTTTATTGAGGAGACTGCCTTATTAAATTATTATATTTATATATTAACAAAAGTGTGCAACATGGCCTGTGGTAGGAGGCAAAGAGGTGCTGACCAATTCCAGAGTATTAGCTCTGTGCATGCAGGAAACAGCTGACTCGATTTTGAGGTCTTTGATTTCTTGTTGGCTACTTCTGTTCTGAGAAGAAAACGGCTTTTCCTTGTGTGTCCTTTGCTGAGGGCAGGGCTGCTTCCAGTTAAAAGGGTCCAGGTATTTGAGCAACAGGCAGAGGCAGCAGAGGGTTTTCTACTGTTTTGCTTCGCTCCGGGTGAGATTTGCCTTGTCCTGCCTCTACTTCTGTTCCCCTGCCCCTTGTATGATTTGTTCCCAGCTGTACCTGCCCCGGGCACTCTGCTTTCCCCAAGGTGTTTATGTTGCAGCTGCACATACGGATTTGACAGGGGTTTCCTGCAGTGATTAAAAAGTGCTCATAGGTCAAAGCTGCAGGGCTAAAATTAATTGTTCGGGGAGTGTGTGTCTCAAGCCACCCATGAAAGCAGGAACTCACCCCATGCAATGGCACCTGTGTGAAGCAGCTGGCTCAACTACTTCCATGGGACAGAGAAGGGAAAAGAGTGATCTTCAGGAGAGGTTTTATTTGGACCAGAGCCGCGTTCCCTGGAGGCTCTGTTTTTCACCTAACCTCAGCACGCACAGTTCTCCTGCCCAAGAAATGCCAACAAGAGCCAGCACGGCTGAGCGGGCTCCTCGCCTTGACGCCACGGATCGATCGCTCCTCAAATCTAGACCTCAGGGTGAGAGTCTGCAGCCAAAAAGAATAGCCAACCACAGGGCCACTGAGGTAGCAGCATTTGGGGCTTTATCCGAGGAATTGTCATTAGATTCTGCTTCAAAAAAATATTTCAATGAACCGAGGTGATGCCGGGCCTCGTCCTAATACAGGGCAGCTCCTGGAAGGCATCTCTGCAATACTGGAGTATTGACTCCATCACACACACCTTGCATACGTGGGCTCACTGGCTGCTCGTGCAAGTAGAGTTATGGGGTATAATGGGTAAAAAGCCTAAGAAAGTGGCGGTTTGGCATGTTGTATGTGATAGTTGTTTCATCTGTGTGATTGGCAGTGCTTATTTTATTGGAGGTGTTGGATGCTCTTTGATGTAGAAGTGCTGGAGTTAAGCTTAGGAGTTGTGTGCTTAAAATATAATTTCTCTTGGATGAACTAACATGCGTTGATTTCCTTTTTACAAATGGAAATCCCATAATGTGTATTCATATGCATAATTTGTAATATGACCTGACTGAAATTATAACTACTTGGCCAAGTCCTTAACTTCCACCATAATCTTATAAATGTAGAGTATGTTGCAGGTCTCCTGACAGCTGCCCTGATGGTGGGTGCCGCTTTGGGCCGGACCTGCTGTGACAAGGAATTCCAAAGGAATTGCTGGGAGATGGAAACTGGTCGCACAGGACACATGCAAGCTGGGAATACTGCTGGGATGAGGCGGAGTGCCTGTCTGGGAGGATAGCTCCTGAGGAGGGAGTTAGTTATGTGACGGCGCTGCTTGCATAACCAGTTCACCTTGCTCAGCTCAAGCAGGGCTGAAATTGATATTTATATAAAAAAATTAGCTTTTGGCACTTTGTTGCTGCTTCCTACAGAAGTCATGATTTTTAGGGGTATTTTATACTTGCTTTTTCCATTCCTTGTGTCCTGGCTTAAGCAGCTCGTGATTTCTTTTAGCAGGATTGGTTGACAAAAATAAATACGCAGTTATCCCGCTATAGGAAAAAAGCAGCGAACTTTGATGTTTCAAATGTTCAGAGAAATAGATCCAAGTATTCTCAAGGATCTGTCCAGCCTGATTGTATGTTGAAAAGAAAAGCAAAGAAAAAGATGGCAGTGCCCTGATACTTCTGCATTTTTAGGAACTGAGCACAAGGTAAATTTGAGGCAACGCAAATCCTTTGCACGCTCAGGTCTTGTATTAGTCATTCAGTATACTTAGATGTATAAGCACAAGACTTTTCTTCCATGTGGAGATATGTCCAAAAGCTGTGGACCTCCTATGAGAATTAAATTACTTGTCCTAGCATTCGTGCTATTAGCAATGGTTGTCCCATAAGTGAACTCTGCATTACTGGGTTCTAGTAAGAGTAACTTACTCCGATTATTAGTGTAGATAAGATCCCCAAGGATCTTGATTCCTAGAAAAACTGGAGGTATCAGGGAAGTATTTAATCTGACCATAGCTGAGCATGGGGCAGGGGACACTGATTGAAATTAGGAATCATGAACAGAATGGGAAAGGCCCTGAGAACGTTCCCTGAATTAACAGCAGCACAGGACGTCTTCTGAAGTGATACTTGAACTGGATGAGTGTAGCAAGGGGAAACCTGTGTGCTTTCTGGCGTCCATGCAGCCTTTGAGCCTTTTAAGTTGGTTTCTTTTTTTTTTTTTTTTAGGTTCTTGTTGTCTATCTTACTACTTTTGGCTGCAGGCTTGGTGCAGCATCTGGGAGCGCTGGGTCGCAAGTCGCTCATTTGCGGATGAGTTCGCTAAGTCAGGACTAGACAGTCAAAGCCAGATGTTCATGAGCTCGGAGCAGTACAGGGCTGGAGGTGGTGGGGAACAGAGCTGTCATTATGGCATTAAAATCCAGGCAAGTCAGATGGTAGCTGTGAACATGTCCAGTTTCCGTACAAACGTTTAGTGCTATAAATGTTTGTTGAGAAGGAGGAAGGCAAATCCCGTACTTGAGCTTTCTGGAAAATGTACTGTAGCCTTGTTTTCACATCAGGATTTCTAAAATAAATCTCAAGTTAGCCAGCATCGTCATATCTCCCCCAGATGATCAAAAATGTCATCACTTAGAAAGACCCTACTGATTCAAGGCAGGGAACTAGAGTCCTGTCCAAATCTGATCCTTCAGGTATTGCATTGCCCTGGGACCCATCGGATCTACTTTTGTGGATGATCGCCTAGACCAACGTGTTGATCCCAACTTGCCTGCGCTCTGTCTGCTTGACAAGGACAGGCCTCCTGCCCTGCCTTCCCTGAAGCCTTGCTCTTAGATTCAGTCTGTTAATGCCTTTTTTAGGTTTTTGCTTCTTATTGATCCTTTTCCTTTGAAATGGCATTTTGTTTTTGCTCTCTCCATCTGTTTGTGTGTCGATAGACGGGTCGTCTCCCCCCTGGAATCAATCAGAAGGAGTTTTGTGTCCCCGGAATCGAGTTGTTTCATGACCATGTATGGCAGGAAGAGATGAGCTTTGCATTGCTTTGACGGGTGCTCTTACAGGTTTCACTCTGCTGGGTAACCAGAGCTGTCCGGCACGCAGATTTTGATGCTTTCTCCTGTTGCTATTGTTTAAGATGTCTGAAATTCAAGAAGATAGACTCCATGTACTGTAGGAAGCCAAGAATTCACCTCAAGCCTCTTTCGTTTTGGACGCCAGAGGTTTGCTAAGTCTTGTGTCAAACAAGTCCTAGCTGGATGTCCAGCTCGGTAGCTCCCCTTTGGAGCACTCGGTTCTCCAAGTGCAGCCGAAATGCAGAACTTTGGTCTTTGCTTGTGAAGTCGAAGGAAATTACCTTTGGAGACCTCTTGTTTCCTTTGGGAATTAATCTTCCCTTTTTCTCGTCTTTCCCATAGCTTTCACTGCAGTTACAGATCCTGCCTACAGCACTCCGAAATACTGGGGCCAGGGGTGCTGCAAGGGGAGAAACCAGAGCCACGGGGAGCTGTTGGAATGGGCTGGTGAATCCCACACTGAAAGTTCATTAACTGCAGGGTGGTTATAGCACAAAACAGTTATGTTGGGGCTTCCCTGCCTTTCCGAATTATATTTCCGCCCCTTCGAAACTCCCACAACATATGGATCCATAAAATTAACATAGTTTTTTTTTTATTAGGGCCCCGTAGAGATTTTTAGGTTTCCATTTTGGGTATCTCCTTTAGAGCTTTTAAAGTTAATTGAAGATTTTAATTCGTGCAGCTCCTTAAGTGCTGTAGTAAAAGATTTTTTTTTCCATACATCTATGGCATTTCCCAAGGGTGTTTTAAACCCAAACCACCTTTTATATGGTTATATGTAAGAATCAGGTGCAAGGATGATCACCGTAGTCCTTTAAGCTCCAAATCTTTTTAACAGATATAGTTAAACCGACCTGCAGTGAACTTCCAGTAAAACCAAGCTACCCAGCAGAGCTGTGAAACATCTGTAACCAATTTTCTCCTCCTCCTTTTTCTTTATTTCATTGATGGCCTGTGCACAGCTGATAGCCCCTCTCTTGTTCCTGCTGCCCAACTCGATGCTTTATGCCAGCAGTGCCACTTTTCAGCACAGATTTTTGTTTGGTATATTTTTCGATTAAGAGGCTATCAAAACTATATCTTTCTATAAATATAAAACGCACAGAATTGCTGCAAACCCTATTACGTGTTAATGCACTCCCAATCATGATTTGATTGGGATTTTCATCATGATCAGCCCATTGTGGCATTGATGCTGTATTGCAAAAACATGAACCAAGGGGCAAAATTAAAAAATTGTAGGTTAACAGGCAGCCAGACCCATGTCAGAGGGCAGATATTACAGATATATAGAGGGGCAGATATTAGAAAATGAAAAACTTTACAGATACAATGCATCCTGGCTAGTTGTCCTCTGTTAAAGTAATGGTGAGGGACGGGAAAAAATTGTGGTCAATTTATGCCTGAGAAATATCTTTTATATTCCTGCTTTATTCCCTGCTCTAGACCATCTGGCATCTTCTGCCTGACCAAAGTAACGTGATTTCCCAGAATTGTCTGAAATAAATTTTAGAAAGACTTTCTGACCAAGACAACAGTTAAGATTGTTTCTGCTTGCTTTGAACTTCCTAAGCCAGGAAGGCTTAGGATAAACGATGAAGGAATCTCTGAAAACAGAAAAATATATATAGGAAAGAAAAACACAGAAAAACTTTTGTCACACTGCTCAGGTGAGCGTTTGTTTGAGTTTGTCGATGGAAAAAATGCTTTTTAGGAAGGTGGATCCCGAGTGCCATGGAGAAAGCCTGCTTGGGAATAGCTCTCCTACAGAAGTGGTGGGTGGTTGGCTCTCGATTGGGAGTTTAATGGGTTTTCCTTCGTACTCTGAGCACTGACACTGCAGTGGACTGTGCTCTGCTGCAGTGGGTCTGTAGGATTAGGTGTCTTAGAAGGTTTTGTCTGTGGGGATCTGTCTGTATTTTTTCTGGTCGTTAACTAGGTAAGTCTCAGTACGCCTCCTGGAATGAGCTGAGGGATGGGAATTCCAGCACAGTAGATTGTTACAAACTCTAAAAGCAGCAGCGGTCACCGAGGACCGAATGGAATTGGTGCTACTTTGGGAAGCACTTTGAGGTGGCCCTTGGGGGTTGTTTCATGCAGAAACACTGCCTGCTGTTACCTCATCTAGGCTGGCAGAGGAGATCCTCCTTCTCTGAGCAGGTCCTCATGGATAATTGTGCCATAATTCCCTTTTTTTTATCCTACCACTTTCCGCCCCTTCTAAATTTTATTGTCTGCCTTGTGCATCTAGAAATGTGGCTTTAAAAGATGTGTCAACGCTGTGACACACGAACCCCACAAACCTTTAGATGGCATCTGTTGGACTTATCCATTGATAAAACTCATGGCACATATACATTATGTCTAACTTGCCTGCTTGATTTTAGAACGAGCTCAGGACCTCCTGAGGCTTTCCCTGAGCAGATGGACCCAGTTTAGCTGAGTAAATCTGGATTTCATGTTCTCGTCAGCAGCATGACAGGCTTGGTGAAGCCCCCCCACAGTTGTCTTTGGGAGGATGTGAAAGGATGCATATTCCACCAGAAACCCTGGTAGCCAGAGGAGTAATCTAGGATGGGGAAAAAAGGCAATGCCAGGATTCATTGTCTAAGAAGTTCCCTATGGTCCAAATCAGTGAGGCTCTTCTGCAAGTAAGTTCTGCGCACTGCGGCTCAGACCAAAAATTGTTTGTGGCCTTGAACAAAAGCCTTTCCGAGCTTTGATAAAACCAGTACATCTCTACAAGTTCTGCATTGACAAGTTAGGCCAACNTCTTGCGTCAAACAGGTCATAGCTGGATGTCCAGCTCGGTAGCTCCCCTTTGGAGCACTCGGTTCTCCAAGTGCAGCCGAAATGCAGAACTTTGGTCTTTGCTTGTGAAGTCGAAGGAAATTACCTTTGGAGACCTCTTGTTTCCTTTGGGAATTAATCTTCCCTTTTTCTCGTCTTTCCCATAGCTTTCACTGCAGTTACAGATCCTGCCTACAGCACTCCGAAATACTGGGGCCAGGGGTGCTGCAAGGGGAGAAACCAGAGCCACGGGGAGCTGTTGGAATGGGCTGGTGAATCCCACACTGAAAGTTCATTAACTGCAGGGTGGTTATAGCACAAAACAGTTGTGTTGGGGCTTCCCTGCCTTTCCGAATTATATTTCCGCCCCTTCGAAACTCCCACAACATATGGATCCATAAAATTAACATAGTTTTTTTTTTATTAGGGCCCCGTAGAGATTTTTAGGTTTCCATTTTGGGTATCTCCTTTAGAGCTTTTAAAGTTAATTGAAGATTTTAATTCGTGCAGCTCCTTAAGTGCTGTAGTAAAAGATTTTTTTTTCCATACATCTATGGCATTTCCCAAGGGTGTTTTAAACCCAAACCACCTTTTATATGGTTATATGTAAGAATCAGGTGCAAGGATGATCACCGTAGTCCTTTAAGCTCCAAATCTTTTTAACAGATATAGTTAAACCGACCTGCAGTGAACTTCCAGTAAAACCAAGCTACCCAGCAGAACTGTGAAACATCTGTAACCAATTTTCTCCTCCTCCTTTTTCTTTATTTCAACAGTGGCCTGTGCACAGCTGATAGCCTTGTTCCTGCTGCCCAACTCGATGCTTTATGCCAGCAGTGCCACTTTTCAGCACAGATTTTTGTTTGGTATATTTTTCGATTAAGAGGCTATCAAAACTATATCTTTCTATAAATATAAAACGCACAGAATTGCTGCAAACCCTATTACGTGTTAATGCACTCCCAATCATGATTTGATTGGGATTTTCATCATGATCAGCCCATTGTGGCATTGATGCTGTATTGCAAAAACATGAACCAAGGGGCAAAATTAAAAAATTGTAGGTTAACAGGCAGCCAGACCCATGTCAGAGGGCAGATATTACAGATATATAGAGGGGCAGATATTAGAAAATGAAAAACTTTACAGATACAATGCATCCTGGCTAGTTGTCCTCTGTTAAAGTAATGGTGAGGGACGGGAAAAAATTGTGGTCAATTTATGCCTGAGAAATATCTTTTATATTCCTGCTTTATTCCCTGCTCTAGACCATCTGGCATCTTCTGCCTGACCAAAGTAACGTGATTTCCCAGAATTGTCTGAAATAAATTTTAGAAAGACTTTCTGACCAAGACAACAGTTAAGATTGTTTCTGCTTGCTTTGAACTTCCTAAGCCAGGAAGGCTTAGGATGAACGATAAAGGAATCTCTGAAAACAGAAAAATATATATAGGAAAGAAAAACACAGAAAAACTTTTGTCACACTGCTCAGGTGAGCGTTTGTTTGAGTTTGTCGATGGAAAAAATGCTTTTTAGGAAGGTGGATCCCGAGTGCCATGGAGAAAGCCTGCTTGGGAATAGCTCTCCTACAGAAGTGGTGGGTGGTTGGCTCTCGATTGGGAGTTTAATGGGTTTTCCTTCGTACTCTGAGCACTGACACTGCAGTGGACTGTGCTCTGCTGCAGTGGGTCTGTAGGATTAGGTGTCTTAGAAGGTTTTGTCTGTGGGGATCTGTCTGTATTTTTTCTGGTCGTTAACTAGGTAAGTCTCAGTACGCCTCCTGGAATGAGCTGAGGGATGGGAATTCCAGCACAGTAGATTGTTACAAACTCTAAAAGCAGCAGCGGTCACCGAGGACCGAATGGAATTGGTGCTACTTTGGGAAGCACTTTGAGGTGGCCCTTGGGGGTTGTTTCATGCAAAACCACTGCCTGCTGTTACCTCATCCAGGCTGGCAGAGGAGATCCTCCTTCTCTGAGCAGGTCCTCATGGATAATTGTGCCATAATTCCCTTTTTTTTATCCTACCACTTTCCGCCCCTTCTAAATTTTATTGTCTGCCTTGTGCATCTAGAAATGTGGCTTTAAAAGATGTGTCAACGCTGTGACACACGAACCCCACAAACCTTTAGATGGCATCTGTTGGACTTATCCATTGATAAAACTCATGGCACATATACATTATGTCTAACTTGCCTGCTTGATTTTAGAACGAGCTCAGGACCTCCTGAGGCTTTCCCTGAGCAGATGGACCCAGTTTAGCTGAGTAAATCCGGATTTCATGTTCTCATCAGCAGCATGACAGGCTTGGTGAAGCCCCCCCACAGTTGTCTTTGGGAGGATGTGAAAGGATGCATATTCCACCAGAAACCCTGGTAGCCAGAGGAGTAATCTAGGATGGGGAAAAAAGGCAATGCCAGGATTCATTGTCTAAGAAGTTCCCTATGGTCCAAATCAGTGAGGCTCTTCTGCAAGTAAGTTCTGCGCACTGCGGCTCAGACCAAAAATTGTTTGTGGCCTTGAACAAAAGCCTTTCCGAGCTTTGATAAAACCAGTACATCTCTACAAGTTCTGCATTGACAAGTTAGGCCAACCTGTGTGAAGAAACACGTTTTAGAAGAAGCAATAAAAATAAATCCATTGCATCTTAGCATTTATATTTCAATTTTCTTTTGTTCTCCACTGTAGTCATTTCTTGTCTTTCTTTAGTGTGAGCTTGAGAATTTGGGGAAAATAAGTAGTTTATATTGTGACAGCATCTTGGGCAAGAATGCTCTGGTGCGCGTCTAAGACTCCTACGGTGTCACGAAGACAAACAGAGAAGTCAGGACAAGGGAACAGCATGAAAACAAGTCATCAGAGCCAAATCCTTGGTAGGTGACGCTGGGGGAGTACCAGACTATTAGAGGAACTTGCTTGCTTCATGCAGCATGACCTTGCTTAGTCTGTCGAAGAGCAGCTTGCGTAATGCTCCACAGAGTCAAATTCTCACTCGATCCTTCAGTCGACTACGATACAGTGCGTAGGAGGTAAGTAGTTAATTGNGAGTCAAATTCTCACTCGATCCTTCAGTGCGTAGGAGGTAAGTAGTTAATTAAGTTCTTAAAAATCAAGCAAGAAACTTCCTGAATTTTCAATTTACTTCTGTGTTGCAGGAATTAAAGACAATTACTTCCACTTTTTAAACTGGAATGGCCTANTTGCTTCATGCAGCATGACCTTGCTTAGTCTGTCGAAGAGCAGCTTGCGTAATGCTCCACAGAGTCAAATTCTCACTCGATCCTTCAGTCGACTACGATACAGTGCGTAGGAGGTAAGTAGTTAATTGAGTTCTTAAAAATCAAGCAAGAAACTTCCTGAATTTTCAATTTACTTCTGTGTTGCAGGAATTAAAGACAATAACTTCCACTTTTGAATAAAGCTTTTCTGATCCTTAAATTACTTTTTAAACTGAAATGGCCTACTAATTAGGCTAATAATGCTGTATTCCATATCTGTTTAGGAGTAGTGCACGTTTTGGTCTAGGGTGGTACCAATTTGGAGGAAGCACTGGATGCAGTAGGTAGACCTTGTCACGTATATGGCTCAAATAGAAGCTTCGTGCTGCACCATCGCGGAAGAACCGAGGCTGCAGGGGGTTTCTAGCCCAGCCTCCCTGCTCCAAGTGGACTTAGGCCCCTGTTAAGTCAGGTTTAGAGTCGTCTTAAGGATTGAAAGGCTACAGCCTCAGAGGGCAAGTGACAAGTGGTGGCCAGATAGACCCTAACCTGAGGAGTGATCTGACACTAAAAGAGGCAGTGTTCAAATAGTAATATATTGTTTGGGGAAAGAGGGGTAAAGAAACATCTCTTATTTTCAAGAGACTTCTTTTTGAAAATCCAGAACCAATTCCCTTGCCTCTTGTACAGCCCCCTTCACGTGTGCCATAAAATTCCATTATCGCAGCCACAGAAACAGACTGTGCCGGGTGCTCCGATGTCATTCACTCTGAGGATTAACTGCTACAAGGAGCAATAAACTGTGGTGAACTATCCTGCAAGGGAACAGGAGGCTTTTTCCAGCTAGCAGTAGCGGAATGCAGGGCAAGGCACCTCTGCCAGGACCTGCTGCCCTCTCAACTGCTGCCCACAAGCAATCCCAAGCCAAGGCCAGACTCGTACCTTGCTGAAGCGTGGGCTGGGATGTGCCATGTGTGACCGGGGGACCTGGCAGGTGACCAGGCCTATCTGCACAGCGCACAGGCTGTGCCCTACGTAGCGGCACTCAATAACTCAGGACCCTTAGGGACCTACTGGGACCGCTCAACAACAAGCTTGATGTTGCAGTTTCCTGCGGGAGCACCAATAATCAGGATCATCTACTCATTTTTATCCCTTCGTGACATGTCTGGATTCTGGGAATGAAGATGAGAGGACTCGGTAGCAGTGAGTTCCCCCTGAAGTGGGGATTTAGGGAGCCAACACTCTTTGCACACATACAGGGCCCTGCAAAGCAGGTGTTTTGCAGGGAGGAGTGTTTTGTGTGTAGAAATAGCGGGGAAAATGCCTTGTTTCCTGACCACAACACATGATGATAACAATCCAAATCATTCTCTGGCTTTACCAGCCAGATAAATAATACTGGTAACTAACCTCCCTGTGTGGCAGTGACTGTACGTGTCCCTTTTGTGCGGAGTCTGTTAGCTGAATGTCACACTGCGTGTCCCAGCGCAGAGGATTTCTTTCAGAAAGCATTGGAAGTCTGGAAAGAAAATCATTTTTTTTTAATTTGAATTTAAAGGCAGTTTATAGTGTTCAGAAGTGCATTTTGCAGAGAGCATTCATGAAACTCATATCTGGTTTGCTGCAACCTACCTTTGCCACACAGTGTTTTGCTTAGAAATTTTGGGAAATTTGCTGTTTTCAAAGAGGTGAAGAGAAATAAGAGATTAGAATAGGCCCTGAGGCCCTTAATGGCTAAAACACCGTGGCTGTGCGCAGGGTTGTCAGGTACCAAATGTTTTATTATCTCCGATGTGGCGACTTGATCTTTGTTTGCCTTTATTTTGGGGTAAGCAAGATAACAGCTGTACTGTCTGGGAACTGTGTTTCTGTGGCAAGTTCTGGTAAAGAGGGAATTGGGGAAAAATGACTTTTAAATGCGTCACTACCTGTACAAAGCAGAAATCTCTCATTTGACTAGATCTTTCACCTGGCAAGAACTCTCTGCTTGAGCAGATGGGACAGTTAAAGTTACCCGGCCCCCTTGAAGAGGTCTAAACCTTAAGATTAGGAGGTGGCTAAATGGATTTTGAGCTTGTTTTCAGTGTTTGTTCAAGGTTAGATATTTTTCCGTTGCATTTCGGGCAATTTCAGGAAGCAAAGTATTTTTAGGAGTCCTAAACGGATACAGGGTGTATGGAGAATTTCATCCTTTTGCCAGTTCCCAAGTGCTCCCAAGGCTGCGTGTGGGGCCCGAAGGAAGCACTGGGCTGGGGGTGGGTTCTCCTTCACCCGCCCCCCGCCATGTCCCCAATATCTCACTCAGGACACAGGGATGGGTAAATGGACACAGGGCAGCGGGCACGCACGGCGCTGAACCCGGCGCGTGGAAGTGCTGCCAAAGGCACTTCTGGGGCTCTTCATTCCTTGTTTTTCCAAGTACTACACTCTTTTATCTGCATATGGGCTGTTGACGAACTGCTGGTTCAATACGTACGCACTCTTAAATATGATGTTAACATGCAAGTTCTGGCAGTGATGGATTTGCAGCCTCGTCAGGTGGGAATATTGCTAGCGCAAAAGCAGCTTTCAAGAAGGAAAACAGCGGTAGCCACCGTGTTGGCCGTCCAGGATTTACTCAATGCTCAGCTAATACTTGCACCCCGGTGGAGCCCTTAGCTCAGACCTAGTGGCCAGGGAGTCCACAGGGATCCAATATCCACAAGGAAAACGCTCAAGCAGGGAGGTGGCATGGGAAAACTGAGGAGCCGTCGCTACGCAGCACTTCCACCCCAGATAAACACGTCGCCTGGTTTCAGTGGGAATATCCTCACCCGTGAGTCCATGTGGGCTCCATCCAGCTCCTAAGCACAGTGGTACCGCGTCCCCCCCCACACCCGACCCACTGCCCGCCTTTCCCCGCGACCTGGTTCTGCTCCCGCTCCCGCTGTGGTCCCGGCTCTGAAAGCGCCGAAAAGCAGGTTGGTGGTCCCATGACAGGCTCCCGCATGTTATCCTGCTCCCTGCGGGTTCTCCTCCCGTTCCCTGAGCAAGCTCACGTGGATACCTGTGCTGTGGCCCTGGAGGGGGAGACTGGAGACACATCTGCTCCTTCGGCACACGGTGAAAGGAGCAGATGTTGCCGTGAATGTGCGTGTGTGTGAGTGAGTGAGTGCTGCTGCCTGCATGGGAGCTTTGCGTCTGAGCCACCTGTGATGTGGTCCCTTCCATTCCTGGATCCTCCCCAGGCTGCTCGCAAACATCTCCCCCGAGGCCTGGCCACAGACTTCGTGAGTGCCATCGTGGAGAGTCTGCTTTAACTATTTATTTTGATTGTTCTGGGTTTAATTAGAAGGTGGGCTTTTTTTTTTTTTTTTTTTCAGAGGTGAAACTGCGACCACCTCTCTGTTCGGGGTGTTAATGACAATAACGTACCTTAGCTTTGGGAGAGACACACTCATACTGATTTAAAGAGCATGATTGCCCACAGTGCCTCCATAAAAAGATCAAGAGACTTCACACGGTCATCCCTGACACTCCCTGTAGTTTCATAGCCTCTGAGCAGTGCCCTGCATTTTTTCCCAACAATTTTTCATTTTTTCATGATTATTCACGCGCCGGTGGGGCTAGGGTGGTGCGGCGCCGGGAGCGGCCGCCAGGCGGCGCCGTCGGGGCCCCTCGGGCGCTGCAGCGGC
>VWPW01032665.1:32742-37722 GCA_013389825.1 Crypturellus undulatus | reverse complement strand
CCAGCGCTCCCCGTGTGCCCTGACGGGAGGCAGGGGCTGCCGGGCACAGCGCTCGTGTCCCCGCGTGACCTGCCCGCCAGGAGCCGCAGCACCACAGGGCCGGGTCCCTGCAGGGGGGCGCAGGGTGCAGGACAGGGCGCAGCAAGGGGCCGGGGGTGCAGCGGCCGCCCTGAGGGCCAGGGTGCAGCGGCCGCCCAACCGCATCATCTTCCTCCACACGGCCAAGAAAACCGCCCCAGCTCGCCCCGCTCCTCAGCAGCGACGCCCTGGCTTTCCTTCTCGCTTGCTGCTCTCAGACGTGGGACAGCATCGGCCCCCCGTGCCGGGAACTCTGGATTGTGTTCCTTCCCCGGGCGGACACGGAGCCAGCCCAGCGCACGGGCAAGCAGGGCGGATCAGCCCAGGACGCAGCAGACCGAGCTCCCGTGGAGCCTGGAGTGACAGCGCCCGAGGCCGCAGCCTCCCACACTTCCTGGCCACGAGGCAAACTCCCAAAAGCAGCAGCAGCAGCAGCAGGACGGCGGCGACCGCGCTCCTACGGGACGCGCCGGACTGCAGCAAGGAGGCGGCGACAACCGCCTCGTCCGTCTGCAGGAGCAGCGACTTCATGTTGGTGCCGTTCTTGAGCTGGTCGCCCTCGTCGTCATAGACCAAGGAGTCGTCCAGCATCTGCCTCCTGTCGCCGTCGACCACGTCCCTGCGGCCGCGTTTCCAGCCGTGAGAGAGGGATCGCTGGACGCGGGGCCCCGCCGCGCTCTCGGGCGTAGAGAGCGTCCACCTTGAGGGTGAACCCGTTGACTCCGGGCATGCTGCTCGCCGACTGAAAGGCCAATAATTCCGAGGCAAAGTGGGCATCAAAAGGGACATCGTGGAAGTACTTATCGGTTACCTCCGGCTGGTTTCCGTCCTGGAAGGCAGAGAGGCTTCAAGCACAGGAACACGCTACCAGCAACACGTCTGCAGCGCACAGACCTTCAAGGGGGACATCAGGAGGACACTGTGAGGGACGGCGTCAAAAGCCTTGGTGAAGTCCAGGTAGATGACATCCACCGCTCTCCCCTCCTCTACCCGGCCGGTCGTTCCACCATAGAAAGCTCTCAGGTTTCCAGCATGATTTCCCCTTGGTGAAGCCATGCTACTACTCCTGAGCACCTTCTTGTCCTCCACATGTTTGCAGGATAAGAAGCCTTTTTCTGTTTGAGTTTTGCCAACCGTTCCTTGCTCATCCACGCAGGCCTCCTGCCCCCCAACCTGACTTCTTACTCCAAGGGCTGCAGCTGCTGAGCATGGAAGAGGCACTGCTTGAATGCTGACCAGCTCTCTTCGCCCCGCTTCCTTCTAGCGCCTGAACCCATGGGGTTCTTCCAAGTAGGTCTCTGAAGAGGCCTAAGTCTAAGAGCTTTGATTGCCATCCCTAGAGCTCTGAAATCTTGCCTGATGATACTCAGTTTCCCCGTGGCATCGTTAGCACCCACATGAAACACTAACAGGGGATGATAGTGAGACGCTTGGACAAGCCTTGGCAGTCTCCCTGTGACATCCCTTATTCAAGGGCAAGCGGTCGGGTCTGCAGATCGGTGCCTCCGTGCCCTGCAGGAAAGAAACAAATCCTGCCTTCGGAAAGCCCCCTTGTACTTAGCAGGCCCAACTCGTGAGTCAGCAGCACCTTGTGGTGCTGGGGATGAGCCCAAGGCAGGGGCACCGCTCTGCACGGTTTGCTCCGTGTCACATCTCCCTGGAAAGAAAATTTAAGCTTACCTTGACTGGAGACAGGAGAAAAATAAAAATCAGCAGAAGACAGACCCTGCAAAGCTGGAGGTTTAGGGTCTGGGCATGTATTCGTTCGTGCAAATAGTCTATTTATTTAGCTCTAAAATGTATGCTGGAATGGTGTAAACGCATCATTCAGAAGCCTTTACTTAAGGCTGTCTGCAAATGTCTCCTCCCTTTCTACAGCCAGCCGAGAACATCAACGTCTTTGCAAGGGCAGTAGCACCGATTCATTCAAATGCATTCATGCATTTATTTTATTTATAAAATAAACTTCTCTGGGGAGGGCAAATTGTGGCACATTAGACTTCTCAACATTTGCTTTCTGGCTCAGACTTACCTAAAACCACAGGGATTTCCAAGAAGATGGAGAAGACAATCCAGCATTGTGATTATTCTGTTCATTCTCCTTCTTCTATTAATAGTCATCATTTTTCTCACTACATTTTTAATCCCAATATTCTCCACTGGCTTCCTTTCCGAAAGGAGATTATACCATAAACTTCCTAGAAAGTCTGGTGTCATTTTCCCTTAGGAGAAGACGAGTGACATTTGTGCAGAGATTAAATGACTGTTTCACAGATCTTTGGATCTGCCTAACACGTATGGACAACTAGATACTTCAGCCAGATCACAGCGAAGTTGGTGTTTTTGCCATTTCTATGCATCTCAGTCAAAGGAACTGATTCAAAAAAGAAAACCAAGCGTGATTACTTTTTTCTTTGCATCCAAAATACTCACAAAAAGACCATAAAAACCGAAGGTGTAGTGTTTTCATCTCCATAAATCCGATTATATAAATCCTGTCATGACTTGAACATACGTAGAATTTCAGAGCAATGGTCATGAAGGGTTTGTTGTATAAACCTGGACACAATTCCACCAAGTATTAGAAGTGTAATGGAAACAGCTCCCTCAACTCCACTCATTCCTCCATCTTCTGTACAAACAGCCTAGTCTCTCCAGGGACATTTTTGTCTTGTTTTTTATGTTTCTGCACAGTAATACAAGCCTTGGGAGAGAAGGAAGACAGCTGTGTTCAGAGCAAGGTGTCCTTCATCCAAAGGACAACCCTATGCTTTATTCAATAATCAGCGTTAAGACTGGCTCCATGAAGTATTTCTGCTCTAACTGCAAAGTACTGGTTTGAGAACCCTTCTTTTTGAACAACTGTGTTCACAACATTACCTTATAAAAGTATGCAAGGAAAAAAAATCACCACCAGTTGCTTGGTGCACAAAGTCAAGCAGGATTTAAACTATTGGACATGACAAGATAACCTTGTGTTTTCCAGAAATGTATCATTTAACACTCAATTACTGGTTTTGCCTATTAGTAACAAAGACAGCANAGTGTTAAGACTGGCTCCATGAAGTATTTCTGCTCTAACTGCAAAGTACTGGTTCGAGAACCCTTCTTTTTGAACAACTGTGTTCACAACATTACCTTATAAAAGTATGCACGGAAAAAAAATCACCACCACTTGCTTGGTGCACAAAGTCAAGCAGGATTTAAACTATTGGACATGACAAGATAACCTTGTGTTTTCCAGAAATGTATCATTTAACACTTACTCAATTACTGGTTTTGCTTATTAGTAACGAAGACAGCATGACACTAGCCTTAATTACTAAGATGGCTCCTGGCTGAAGAAACACTAATTCCAGTCTGATTAAGACTGCAAGATTACTAGAAAACATCCCTCTCTATTGCTCCAGTGAGCAGAAGTGGAGCACAGCTTGGGCCGAACCTTTTATACACCTCAAAAATGACCAACTCGGTCAATAAAACAGGATGCAGTTTACACTGTAAACTGTACAGCACAGCAACTGTACTGTAGAGCACAGCATAAATAAAGCTGCATAAAACGCATAAAATAAAGCCTGTGGATGGAGAGAGCACCCTCAGATTTTCCTTTCTACATGGCTTTCATCAACAAAGTTTTCAGATGTTCGGTTTTGGGTGATTTCCACACTAAGCTTCGTTCTTTTGAGAGGCTAAGGGTTCCAATATTGATGTGTGATTCACCTTCCTTACCTTTTCAGTTAGGAATAGCATTACAGGCTGCACCGCGATTCTTGCACTCCGTCTTCTTTCTGTGGGGATACTCGTCATGGCTCAACACAGGACATGGCACGGAGTCCACGCGAACTCTCGGGTTACTTCAGGAAAGGAACTCTGCAACCAGTCTGAAGTTTAAGGCTAGCGATTACATCAAAATTTGATCCAAAACAAGAAATTGTAAATATTTTTCTGCAACAATCTAGGCTGCATAACAGGCTCCCAGCAGGTGTTCCACACGAGACTGACAGTCTAAATGCAACAGGCACACACTGAAGCACAAGTCGCAGGAGCTGACCCACACTGTATTTTTGCAGCCCTTCCCTTTGGTAATCTGATGTTTGGAGGTAATCCCATGTTTTACAAGTTTCAACTGTAAGGAAGGTCCAGCATATGCTTACTGCCCATCCCAGTGTTTCCATTTCACACACAGTTGAGCATCTCTCGATAATACGGCAGCTGCTGAAGATAAAAAGAACAAGCAAAACTCCTGCACACCTTCTGACACCACCAGGCAGCCCGTGATACAGAAAACTGCCCCTCGAGCCTTGCCTATCCCTTATATCTACTAAGAGAGAGCCACCTAAGCCTGGGAGCACCCTCTGCCCTTCACATTCAGAACACCACTACATGCTTTGATGTAGAGGTAAGGAGTGAATTTCTTCCTTGCTAAACGTCCAAGAGACCTTTCAAAACACAGAGCCAGCCACAAGTGTCCAATACAGACCATCTGGCATCCTCTGAAGGGTAAGTTTGGTGTTTGTAATCCTCAGAAGATGATTACTGCTGCTCTCCATTAGCAGAAAGTAAATCAATTGACAAAAACTGAAAGAAATCTCTTTTATGCACTAATACCACTTAATTATCACTGCTCCTTCGATAACACACTATTAGCTTAAGAACCACTGCTCGGTTCAGGTGCCTCCGGACTTGCAACGAAGAGTCAATACACGTTTATACAAAAAGATTTATTAAAAAACCAGTAAGACACTACTACATCATGACACTGTCACACTGGGCTTTTAAACACAAGACTTGCGCTACAATACTGAGAAAGGGGCATAAAACAAATCGGTTCTTAAGCATAGCAATTAAGAAATAAGACTGTGAAAGCAATTTTGTCTTAATGAAAACTCAATTTAACTTCAG
>VWPW01032665.1:25242-30242 GCA_013389825.1 Crypturellus undulatus | reverse complement strand
GTTGGAGTGAGCAAGAGCCTTTCCAGAGAGTTCAGGGACACACTTACCTCCACCTCGTCCTCGAGCTCTTCCGGCAAACCCTCCTCTACTTCCCCACTGCTGCTGCTGCTGGTACTGCTCCTTAGACATGGCTACTTTTATTTCACACTGGAAATGCAAAGGTTAAGCAGATCAGATTAGCAGGGACATTCCTCAAAATAATTCTGAACCAGTGGCAAAGGACCAACTTACAAAACTAAATAAAATATGAACTGGCCATCCTGGTGCTCTCTATGAAAAACACCTAGTTCATAGTTTTTCAGCCCCCTCCTCACAAGGGCTGTTTAAACCTCACTGAGTCCAAAAGCCAGATTGCTAGCACCTTGGTCAAAGCTTCAGAAGTTGCATGCTGACATCACAGCGATAATGCTTATAGATATTTGCAGACTATTATCCCCAAACACATGAAAACGGGAATGTAAGTTGCTCTATTATCAGTGTTAGGTTCCCCTATGGAAGGAAAAAAAAAAAAAAAAAAACAACTCCACATACTTTACTAAGGCCAACATTATGATATTTCTTCTCCATTATTTTCTTCACTGGTTCCTCCTCCTTGAAAGTAATGAAGCAGAATCCACGCCTTTTGTTGGTTTTGTTGTCCATGGGCAGCTCTATAGATTCAACCTGGAGAAGAGAGTTATTTTCTGTATTTATTACCTTGCCATTTACACTTTTGCCATGTTATTTAGCAGCTCTAATCACTTAACTGAACTTATTCAAAGTTGAATATAATAATGAGCTTGTTACACAGGGCTTCACACTTAACATTGCTAAAAGCCCATGTTCCTATGGTGCAAGAAATCTTTTTCCTCAAAATCAACTCATCATTTTCTTACAAAACATGTATCATAAACCATGATTGAACTGTGCTGGACAAATAGTCTCAGTTTGCAATTCAGATTTAATTTGATTATCATTGAGGTAATTAGATACTTCAAACCTCCAGCAGACCTAAATTTTCAAAGTTCATATGAAGAAGATTTAACTTTGAGGGCGTTCAGAGTTATGTTATCCATAATGCTGCTACAGTTCTGCCTTAGGACCAGTTTTTGCCATTGAAACTCTGGACTCCAATAACATCAGAGGAAAGTTTTCCTTACATATAGTACCCAGGAGTACTGTTTTACTGAATGGTAATGTTAAAAGTCTATAGGGAAAACCCCAGTCAAGCCCATCAGGCATCCAATGAATCAGTTCTAGCATATGCCAATTCCTTCTCGTTAGCCCACTTTGCATAACCAACACATGCAAATCAAAACTTTGCCTAAGCCTCTGCTCACAAACACTTCCCCAAAATGTCTCATGTGGAGACATTAAGCTTATGGTAGCTTCAGGACAGGCTGGGTTGGGGCTTTCTTATTACTAAACGGATGAAGAAGGCCCAAGTTCTACACATCAAAGTAGATATTTCCATTTTGTCACATACCTCACCAAACCCTCCAAAATATTCCCTTATTTTCTCTTCAGGGGTATCTGGAGATAAGCCTCCAACAAAAATCTTCTTAACTGGTTCCTTTGTTTTCATGGCTTTAGCTCTTTTAGGATCAATGACTTTCCCATTCAGCTTGTGTTCTTTCTGGTCCATGACCTGCATAAAGTTTTAAAGCAAATGTCAGGATCTTAAGCCAAATATTTCACTGGCCCCGTTGCTTTAAACTGACAGCATTATAACAAAACCATGCATAATCTCAACACTTTTATTAAATTCTTCATTTATTCCATGACACCAAACAGTCCTATCTATAATTTTGATCACTACTCACTGACCACATAGGCTGTCCTACCAAAACCTTTCAAGAACGTCTGTCATGCAAGGAAAACATGGACATAACATTTCTAACACTGTACAAGCCCCTCCTCAAACCTCCCAAAACCACAGGAGAACTTTATATGTGCTTGATGTATCACCAAGTATCACTGAGGATGAAGTTTTCTAGCATCTTTTATCAACAGCACTTAAGAATGCTGTTGATAAAAGCTTTTTTTGCTTAGATAAAGCCTTAAATCTATCCAATGTTGACTTTGTAAATCCTATTTTCATAGTTGTTGGCAGCTAACGTATCCATACACAGAATTACTTGAGAATACAAGTCCCAGTGTGTTATTACACACTCCCTTGCAAGTGCCCAAAGCCACCCTTAGGGAACTGGTGATGGTCCTGGCTACCACATCTTGAGTAAAGTGGCTGAAGAGATGGAATGTTCCAATAAACATCATAAATCTGCTGCATGGCAAAGCCACCTTTAATAACCACGCCTACAATCACCTGCCTAAAACATTTGCTATCTAGTATTTAGCACATTGATTATTCACAGCCACACTACCTTATCTACGCTCTCCGATTCTTTAAAGAGGACAAAGCCGAAGCCTCTTGAGCGCCCAGTGATGGGATCTAGCTTCAGAGTGCAGTCTACGACTTCACCAAATTTAGAGAAATAGTCCTTCAGGTCTTTCTTCGTAGTGTCCCAGCTAAGGCCGCCGATAAACATCTTCCTGTTAAGACAAGATGGTCAATCTGTTAGTGCGTCCTAGCCTAAAAGCCAGAGCTGTTGAGCATGGTGAGCTCAGTTATATAATCTGAAGAAGAGCTAAGTTTTATCAGTGACACTCCATGCATACAGAGTGAGGCCTGCACTTTCCCAGAAGTTACTTACATGATTCTGGCCAGATTAGATAAGGACTTACACGTCTGCAGAAGTGCTGTACCATCCTCTACCGCACTTCTCTGTTTTGCTAGCCCAAGAAACCACAAACAGGGGTATCAAGAAATGTATTATTTCCTTGCATCTCCACCACTACAGATCCATAGGTGTCATTCTACTTAGTTGCCTGCAGAGTCCCCATGCAGCTCTTTTTAAGTAGACACTGGCAGAAGAGATTTGTGAGGCAGTGCAGTTATGTGTGAGCATTTATATACCAGCCTGAATTGGATGTTAGTACTAGAGAATTGGAACAGAAATAACTGGGCTTTAAAATAAAAATATTAGAGTATGGGATGCTCAAAACCAATTTTCCTCCCCAAAACTGACCTAATCCAGGACAAACACCACAAAAAAAGCTTCCAAATTGACCATGTGCAGGATCAGCACTGTTGCGGAAGTCAGTCCAAAAAATATCTCTAACCCCAACATTAAGTTATAAGAGCACCTTGCAAGTTTGAAATGAAATCGTGACGAGCCCATAGCATTAGTAAGGCTGGGCCTCAAAAGCAAATACTTCATGATTTGCATCAATTTGAAACCGTGCAAAAGAGCACGTGAAGGGAATGATCCCTGTTATCCAACCACCGGGTCATGCACCCATTCCAAAGAAGATTCATTTTGACATGATCTCTTCTAATACTAAGAAGAAAGGTTTTACAACTGGCTCAAAACAAAAAAGCAAGACCAATTAAGATCTTTAAGACTGTTTCCTATAAATCCTTGTCCATCTGAACTGTTCCAAATTATTCCAGTTTGGGAAAATCTGAGAAACCTTTGTCACAAGGGTTCAAACTCTTTCACTTTCTGCTTACACATTCCTGCCCTAATCGTGTTGCGCTTCCACACACCAAACTTTCTCAAATCAAAGCTGCACATATGCACTAATTTCAGGATTTGTTTAGTTAGTTGTGACCTTAAGAGAACAAGAACATGTGGCTTCTGAAATATCTATCCTCTGTAGATGGATGTGCGGGGGTGAGTACAAAAGATTCAGCAATTTCCATAATAAGTTCTAAGTAAATAATACATATAAAAACAAAACAAACAAACAAACAAGGGGGCACCAGATCCTCATTCCTTTAGCTTCCCATTAGCTCCAGCTCTTCACTCAACACAGCATCAGAAGTCACTTTTAGCACTTTTTTAGTAATTCAAATGATGCTTTATATCCATCGGTTTACCAGTAGTACTCAAATCCAATTTTGTTTTGTGTAAAAAGAGAAAAAGAAAACATACAGAAGCTGCCGTATCCTATGTACGACACGTGGAGATACGGATACTCCAGCAGTTGCTGCAGAAGGCGCACTTGCTATGTGATAGATCTAACAGCTGCTTTATAGGTACCAGTAAAAAATGAACGTATTTTGTATCGCTACAAGCATGACAGGCTCCAAAAACGTGCTTGAAATGGGCAGACCCCCAAAATGCACTTCAAACGGGCAGTTTCCTGCAGAAGTCTTTTACCAGGGCACAATAGTGAGAAAGAAAGAAAAAAAAAAAAAAAAGGAAAAGAAAATAAACAAACAAAACCTACTGCTCCTTAGAGGCCAGATCAAGGCAAATAACTTATGTGCAACATCCCTGCACTCTCCTACACTTGTAAAACCCGCACCACAGTTTGGCTGGTGTGTCACACGTGCACATAGACTTCGCCGTAACCTTTGGCCAGGAGTATCCCGGCAAAGCTTTCCAGCTACGGTCCTAACTAAGCAGAGCCTACACACTGCTGCAGTGAACAGTTTCAGCCTTCCTCCTCCAAGCCAACCGGGAAGTTTCCTGGTTGTTGCCAGCGTACAGAGTCCTGAAGCCCGAGGAAAACTTGAGGTTATGAGCACTTGCTCCCTTGGTTGGGACACTGCCTCCAATTCCTACTGCAAGGGAAACGTGACAGCGCTGGTGTTCAACAGCTATTTAGCACGTGCCGTTTTACTTCTGCTAGGAAGGCAGCTACCCCAATGCTGCTCCTAAACAGCGCTGCCAATAAAATGTGCTAAGTCAAAACGCTCCCTACCATCAGCTCAAAGGCTACACTAAGGCACAAGTCAGCATGTGGCACTACGCAATCGGTGTCCAACGCCGCCGCACCGCTCGATAACAAGTTATTCGAAGTTTTCACCAACGCCAGCAAAACGCTCTCGGAGCGAGCGGGGTGGCCACCGCGAACCGCCCCGGGGGGTCGGGCTGACCGGGCTCGCCGCCCCGGAGGGCCCTTTCTGCAGCTCGCGGGACCCCGCGCACGGCGAGCGCCGCCAACGCCGC
>VWPW01032665.1:0-18273 GCA_013389825.1 Crypturellus undulatus | reverse complement strand
TTAAATGCCTTGGTAGCGCTAGGAGTGCTTTGCCAGTGCAAATCCAGCTGGAGCTGCAGCAGCTCCCGCGAGTCTGGGGAGAGCCTGAAGTCACAGCCCTGGGTTATCGCCTGCCTTTTCCCTTTGCAAGGGCAAGAGTCGGCTGAGGTTTATACACGTTTTTTCCCCCCTGCGTGCATGGGTAAGGGGTCAGAGCGCCGACACACGGGGAAGGCAACGCAAGGAACGAGTGCGCGTTACTGGCGCGCGGGTGCCTTTCCTCAGAGGAGGCCCAGAGGTTGCGACAGGGCTTGTTTAGGTCAGGGCAGGGTGTCTGGACAAACCGACTCCCAAAACAGGCCGGGGAAAAGTACAGGTTCCCCCTCAGCTGCAGGCCCCTTCTCTCCCAGCGAGTGTCTGCTGTGTCCTGCATCGACGGAAGGAATTGCCTGGTATTCGAGACACAGGACTTGAGACATGAAGTCTGCTCCTGCCCTCAGCATTCATCTCTGTGGCATCTGCCGATACTTGATGTTTTGCTTTAGAGCAGGGGAGTGTGCTTCACGACCCACATAATGTTTGGAGGGTGAATGCGCTTGCAAGACTTTTCTAGGTCTTTCTGTTAGCACAGTTCAATGGCTGAGCAATATGACCTACATATTTCCTTTCTATGTTCTTCTAGTGCCTTGGAGAAAAAAAAAGACTGCAAATTTAGATGGTGTTACAGCCGATTCCCTTCCTTTGACATCTTCTAATTTAAACAGATTCAACGATTCACATAATGTAACAGGGAGGAAGTTGCTTACAACCGCCCGGGAGCCAGTTTGGTGTCACGCTAGTAGCCGATACTGCAATATGCCCAAGAAAGCTTCCTAGCTGAAGTCTTTACAGTACAGGGAGGCAAATGAATTATGGCTCCCAACTCACTGAAAATCTTGAGGACACCTGAAACAGTTTATTTTACTGGGGCTTTCATTTCACCTCTGTTATTTTTGTTTTTCCTTCAAAAGGTCCACTCTTGCCCCTGCCGGCATTAATAATTTTATTTACTCCTTTAACGTTAGAATTTTGAATATGAAAAGGTAACAAAATAAAATTGGGTGTTTATTTGAATTTATATGGATTAAGCAGAGATGTTAGCCCTCTATCTTTTGTGTGTTAATGCCACCAAAGTTGTGGGTTTTCGGGGAGGATTTTTTAATCTTTTTTTTTTTTTTTTTTTCCTGGATCCACAGTGGCAGAGAAAGCAGATGGCCGGGGAGAGGTGTAATTTGGTAAACTAGGGTTTAGCCTGTTGATCCTGGAGCCTCAACTAGCCTCTTGCATTGGCTAGATTTCTTGTTGAAGAGCCCGTTGTTATTGCTCTTGGGGGATTTGGCCTTCACTATCCATGCAGACACCCAGCTTGGTTGCTTGAAATCCTACAGGCACTAATCACAGCGCGCTGCTGGAATATCACGCGGAGAATAAACCTTCCTTATTACCTGGCTTAACGGCGCTGTAAGCAGCTGGGGTGGGGTGGGAAGTCAGCGGAGCTGTCCTCGCGCAGAGCCGTTTGGCCGTCCCGCGGCCTGTTTGTGTGCAGGGATCTGGCTTTGCAGAGGCACCCGGCCCGGTGGTGCTGCGAGATGCTGGCTCGAGCTGCCCAGTGCATGCAGCTCTCACGGACAGAGCTACGCGGACCTTGGCTTTGTGCGTGTCTGACTCTCGTGCTATCCTGAATGAAAGAACTGGGCCTGTTTACTGAGCGTTAGAGCAGCCCATTAACCATTTCCAACTGCCAGCGAGAGACCTGTTGAAAGCTAAGGCCTTGGAAAAATAGGCTTTTATATAGGATGCCAAGAGTCATTCTTCTACACAAACTCACAGCCTTTGAAACTCAGATGATCATTTTTCTAGGGTCAGTCTCGAACTTTGTAAGTGATCTGTCACATGCTGCTCATCACTGTAATTTTCACACAGATATCATTTCTCTGGCCACAGAGCAACACGTTTAGCAACAGTGTGCACTTCAGCTTCCAGCGCTTAGAATCCGCTCGGTCACTGAATACACTGAATTTACCAGAAGCTTTCACACACTCATGAATATTTCCAAGCGTGTTATCTCAGACTGTACATGCCTCTGTCCTCTTCCTCCCCACAGGCTTAATTGCAGCCTTCTTATCCCCCTTTTGCTTCAATTTTCAGCTACAAATACAATTAATCTGGTTTAATTCAGTCCCCTAAAGACCTCATGCTTAGCTAATGCCTGCAGAGCTGCTGCTCGCCGCAGTGCAACCTCCTCAGGTAGCAGCAGGAAACTTGCCTACAAAGCCAAGGTAGCATTTGATTCGGACCGGGCATTTTACATTCCAGTGGTTAATTTATTTCTATTAACAAATGGGATACCGGTCTACTTACAAGGAAAAGATCTTGGGACTTGCTGCCTGTGTTTTCTTTCTGTTCTGCTTTCGCTGGGCATGTACTTGTCTTGTTCTCTCTAGCAAATGACTTGTACTAGGCAGTGCCACCCACGCATCCCTATTTCAGCCACTAAAAATAAACCCCAGTATAACACCATGGCATGGAGTCAGTTCCCTTTCCCCATGGATACTTTTTGATTTCCTAAAAGATACCGTGAAACTTGCTGAGCTCAGATAAGAAGGAAATGAGAAAGCAGCTTCAGGTATGACAAGACTGCTGATTTCCTTAGGCAATTTTGTGGGTTTTTTTTTTTTTTGGCTTATAAAAAAAATTTCTTTTCCTCTCTACATTTGCACTGCTTTTAAAATATGCAACATTTTAGTGATTGAAAAAAAATCAAAGAATCATGTTGCTGCAGACTGCTTTCAAGAACACTTTTTTTTTTAAATAACACATTTCAGACCATTCTTCTAAAGTTGGTCCAGTTTTCTGCCCCTGTACATCACAGAGAAGCTTCAGTTTGCAAGTATGGCCAGTATTACCTGGACCTCAGTTGACTGAAAAGATAGCATTAAAATAAAGGTAACTCACATCACATGCTCTGCTCTGTGACAATATTAAAGGTGACATACAGAGTGGATAAAAAAAATAGCTGTGGCTTTTTTTTTTCGTGCTTCAGGAGAGATCAGTTTAGTTTTTTCCCTACTCTTCCATCTCCTATTTTTACTGCACTTGAGTTCATTTTTTTATGCTGTGAGACAGTATCACTGTGGATGGGACGAACACTGAAAATTCAAAGTATCAAAGAATGAGTAACTGAGAAGCAAAAATGCTTTTATCTAGCTGATTAAAGAAAAAAAATAAAAAAGAATGATTGACATCCTTTGAAGAAAAGCTTTCTTCAAAGTCTACCTAGTTCCAATAAAACTCCATAAATCCATCTCTGTTCACTAATGTTTTTCTGTCTACCACCAAAATCAAGTCCAGGCAGTCCTGCTTCTCTCCCCAAAAGCTGACGAGTGCTCTCAAGCCCTCACCTTTCAGAAATCCAGGGTTGGGGCAGCAGAGCCAAACCCTTAGCGCTGTTTTAAAACAATCCCCCCCCTCCATCAGGGAAGGAGCTGCCTGCCCACCCTTCTGTCCCAAGGCTGCTCTTGCCCAGGGGCGTTATCTGCCAACACACGGCTGCCACAGAAACACCAGGAATGGAAATAATTTGTAATTGTTTCTGGTTGCCCCTGAGATCTCAGATGTCTGTGGTTACCTGTAAGCGTGTTACATTTTTTCCTACCTCCCTTTTATTTCATTTGGAAGCATTTGTCATTGTGTTTCATGTGGAGCTCAGTGTTACTGAACTAGACTGTTTCTCAAGGCCACCATGCACACAGTTCTCTAGTTTGGGTGCCAACTTGAATTTCATTCCAGAACGACCTCGATGAGGACAAGGGGACCCATTAAAAATAGAACAGGATAACTTGTCAGTTTGGAGTACGTCAGCAGGCAGCCTTGAAATCCCGAGTTTGTGGGAACTCACGGGCACATCTATCATGTGAGGGAGTTAACATTTTTAGACAAGTCCAGGAAAAGGTATGATCACCTGCCCATTCTCCAAATGAACTTTACTGCTGTTGAAGCCATTCCAGCTGCTCTCCTTGCTGAGATTTAGAAGCTGCCTCCCCATAAACTTCTTCAGAAAAAAATCCACATGTACTAAGCATGGTTCAAGGTTAGTGTTGGTTTGAAAGCAGACAGACAACTGGGGCAAAAGGCTTTGTAGCTTGTCATACTGCAGAAAAAGTGTGTTTGGGGGGAAAGAAATCACGTGCACATGGTGGCTTTAAAACCAAGTCAGACTTACCTGTGTCCGACTAAATGTGCTGCCTGATTTTGTTATGTGCTTCCAGGACACCTTGTTCCCTTACATTAAGGACAACATTAAGGAGTACCTGCGTGCGCACTGGGAGGAAGAGGAGTGCCAGCGGGACGTCGGTCTGCTGCGGAAACAGGTTGGTTGGCTGAGGTTTTACTGCCTACTTGGGACTTCAGGTCACTCCAACTCCTCAGGCCACCCTAGGGATCTTCTCCGTCCCCCATGGAGGCAAGTGCCCACCAAGGCCTGCCCCTCTCTGCCTGGGAGGTGGCCCCAGAGCCTGGGGTTGTCCTGCATGAGTATCAGCTGCTTGGCTGGTAGCTGAGTCGCATCCCTCAGCTCAGCACAGTGTCTGCACACTGCCTTTTCCCTGCTCAGCCTGCCACGGGCAGTCTCTGGGCACCTGTTTGGGAAGCAGCATGGAAAGCAGTTGGCAGAGGACTTGTCCTGCATATTCTGGCCCTGCCTGTATCAGAAAACGGATCCTAAACAGGTATCTTGACAACGCTCTGCCTCCTTCTCCCCTTCTTTTTGTGACTCATGAAATCCAGGCTCTAGAGGACTCCAGCCTGGATGGAGTTGTACCAATTCCTCTGGAGAGCGGGAGCGGGGAAGAGGAACTGGAGCGAGTTATCCAGGCCGTCGTAGACAACGTGCGCTGGCAGATGTCTCTGGACAGAAAGACCACAGCACTGAAGCAACTGCAGGGTCATATGTGGAGGGCGGCCTATGCAACTGGACACGTGAAAGGAGAGTGAGTAACTTTGGCATTTGAAACCTTTCCCTGGAATACCTGTATGAAATCCAGAAACAGCCCCACGTACAAATTAAAACAGAATAATACCCAAGCAGAGAAGCAAGTGTGTTTGCTTTCAATGGTGAAAGCAATGGTGACAGCCAGGCCAGTGCTGCTATGAAACAGGAGTCATGTTATTTCTTTTACTCGTTTCCTCCTGCTTTTCCCTCTTGCCTGAGGATCTCTTGCCTTTCCACTTCTTTTTATCTTCCAGACTCCTCCTTGTGTTTCAGCTGTAACCCAAGAGTGTATAAGTAGGGACTGCCAGAGTTGAGCATTATCTTCTTATTTATATCCCGAGACATTTGGTTAACAATGCACTTCACGTTCCTAGAGTAGTAAAATCTTATCCCCTCTCTATGCATGTTTGGATGGGTTTACCCTGTTCAGATACATAGCCTATAGGCATAATTCTTGCCAAAAATTAAACCTCACCAGGCAGGTGGGATGCAGGATGCAAGAGCTTGTCTTATTCCCTGTCCACCTCCTCCTTATTCCTCCTTCCTGCACAACGATGTCTGGAGGCCACGTTCCCAAGCCCTTCCTCCCCTCTTCAGACTGGAGAGTCTGGAGAAGCTCCTGCCAAATATCTGGAACAGCTCATCAGAGCTGCTGTCTGTGTAGCCATCCATGAGCCACTCAGCCAGCTGGGGCTAAGAGTATATTACAGGATGCTGAAAGCATTGCTCAAATTCAAGATGAAATCATTATTGGTACCGGTGGGACGGTTTACATAGTGCATGGTTCAGGCTGTCTCCCCCAGGTCTGTCTGCGTTTGTCCTTACCTGCTCTCCTGTTTTGCTTCAGAGTCTTTGAAGATGTGGTTCCAGCCATCCGGAAGTGGAGAGAAGCAGGGATGAAGATCTACATCTACTCCTCAGGGAGCGTTGAAGCCCAGAAGCTCCTGTTCGGCTACTCTACAGAAGGTGATATTCTAGAGGTAGATAAGATTATCACTTGCCTTACAGATTCTCAGAGCAGTTCATTCCTAGAATTGGGTGGGTACGACCGCTTTTGCTGTTACCACTTTAAGAACAGAGTCGCATGTAGAAAAACAGTGGTAAACTTGATGTGGAGAGCAGCTCCACCAACTGAAAACTCTAGCTGCAGTCTACGTCCTGCAGTATCCACCAGCGAGAGCAGAAAGCGCGTCCAGCACTCAGCACCAGGACAGGGGTTTGGGACAACCTGTTGGCCTATTTCAGACTTATTTCTCATTTTAAATTGGTCCCCATTCTGTAAAGTCCTGCCAAAAGAGACCAGCTGAGCAGAGCGCCCTAAGTATTGGTGACAAGCACCTGGTATCACAGAGCTTGCAAACATCTCTCTCTAACTAAAGACAACGAGAAAGCTCTGTGGAACTCCTCTCTGTGCAGCTCTGCCTCCTCGCTATCCTGTGAAAAGCAGCACGTTGCCCACAGATCTGCTCAGTGCCAGGGCTGACAGCTGGTTGTTGGTTCCTGTTGTTGTGGTGGGAATGAAAGGGAATTCCCTGTAGCTCTGCTCTTCAGATGCATCATTTGCTTTTACCTTTCTCTTTTAGCTCTTTGATGGCCACTTTGATACCAAAATAGGTCCCAAGGTAGAAAGCGAGAGCTACAGAAGGATTGCTGAGAGTATTGGATGTGCAACTAACAACATCCTCTTCTTGACTGATGTCCCTCGAGGTAGGTGGCCTGCTGCTTCAAACAAACACCCCCGAACGCTGCAGCTTGCCTTGCTGCAGTGGTTTAGGAGGCCAAAGAGAGTTGGGAGACAGGTCTGGAGGGAAAACCACCACTTGTCTGCATGGAGAACAGTTTTTTCCTGGCTCTAGGGTCGTTGCGGGTGTTTGCTTTGCTAACGCCGCTGCCCGGCTGCCGTGCAGCTTCTTGGCGATGCAAGTCAAGCTGCAGGTGTTTGCTGCCTGCACGGTGCCTTGAACGGGTATGAGCAGGGAGCGAAAGAGGGGATGGCGAGGCAGCCAGCTCACGTACAGCTATCATTATCCAGGGAGCACCTGCTCGGCGCTGGGCTAGGACCCGAGTCCTACAGTGCCACACACTAAAGCCAGTTTGCAAGTCTCAAACTTTAGAAAACATGCCAATGCTTTAGGAGATTTTTCATCCCTGGTCTCCCTTCTCTTTGTTGCAGAAGCAAATGCCGCCGAGGAAGCAGATACCCACGTGGCTGTGGTCATCAGACCTGGCAACGCGGGGCTGACGGACGACGAGAAGTCATATTACAGTCTCATCTCATCTTTCACTGAACTTTTCCTGCCTTCCTCCACTTAGGGAAGGAGGTGCACGCACAGAAGACTGTGCTTCACCTCAGTTGTCTCCGTGTAACCTTAGTTAATTATGTCAGTAATCAGAATTTAAAGCCAAACCCACATCATGTATTGGACCCACAACCAGGGCGGGTGTGATGGGGAGAACAGTGTGGGGTTCCTAATGCACGAGGACTGCAAAAGCCTGCCAAGAGCTGTGAGCAGGCTGAGGAGCAAGGCCCATGAACGTTGCTTTTCCTTTGCTTTCCAGGTAGGAATTAGCCCATCAGAGGCTTCCCTCCAGGTCACTTAATTGCATTTTGGTGCTGAGGAGCCCCACCGTGAGCAACGTCCTCCTTGAAAGCATTCTGCCAACAGAGCTTGCATCCCCCCTTCTCCCAGAGGGAATGATGAGGCGAAACAAGCTTCACCCAGAAGAGGGCATTTCTGCCTCACACATTAAGCTAACCCTTTCCAAGTTAGGTCCGTATATATTTAAAAATTAAATTCCAAACCCACCTCGCAGTGCTGCTGGGCTGCAGGGTCCAAGTCAGCCCCGCTGCACTGCTGAACTAGCCCCCTGAGCAATAACACACGGAGCAGCTGCTCAGCAGCGAGGCTCACCTGCTGCAGGCAGCTCTTGTTATGGGATTGCTGGTAACAGGCACATCCCGCTGCATTTGTTGAGAGTTAAAACCCAAACCTTTCTGCACACTCCCGCCTGCATTGTGCCAATTTATACCAGTTGTTCATGGAGCTTTTCCTACGGTAGTCAATGAAAACGAGAGTTTTCTTCCATTGTGTTCACTCTGTTGCAGTATTTAGCTTTCCTGTCTATCAGGGACTCCATCACTTAAAGGCAGCTTTATTTTTAAAACCCGTAAACACGTCATTTCTTCTGCTTTACCCTTCCTGGACCAATTCTTTAAGGCAGGCGAGCTTGTCCTTCCGAGGCAGCAGCACTACCTCCCAAATCATCTTATGATTCCAAGATGGGAATCATCAGCAGGGAACAAAGGCTCAGAAACAAATAAAGGCAGGAACAGGGACAATGTGAAACCCCAAGGCCCCCTTCCCTGCTGCTGGGACATCGTGCCTGGGTGTCATTTGCTGGTTTCTGTACGGTTGGGCATGAGCCCTGCACCCCTAGCTCTGCAATGAGATGGCCAAAACCGAATCCAAATCCTGTCCTGCACTCTGATGTGCGTCTGTAGATGTCCGGATGAGGCTGTTGTGTAGATAACAAGCCCGAGAAAGGCATTTGGGGAGGAACTGCATCATGCCAGCACTGTCTTTCTGAAATGCTGATGGTAGCAGGCGAGGGAGGCAGAGGCAGTGCCTTTATGGGCCGTGTAACGAGGCTGATCTGCTCCCTAGAACGAGCCTGCTAATTAGCAACTGTTTCAATGAGTGTATCTGCATGGCTGAATAGTCCCTGGCTTCTTTACTGTTCATTTGTGTCACGACAGTGTAAATACTCATCTTCTGTTCTGCCTTTTCCGTCATAAAACTGTGCATGGGGTATGGAAGAAAAATAAAGCACACTTTCTCCATAAAAGCACTTTATTTAGTGGTCATGTTTCTGTGGGTAGCGGTAGTCATTTTACTGTACTGAAATGTGCTGTTAGAAATACGGTAGGAAATGTACAGAGTTATCACCAAAAACCTGAATTTCAGTTTGGATTGCATATAGGAAAAGGGAAAAAAAAAAAAATCACAAACATCTTTTTTTTTCTCTTTGATAAAATTCTAAAATATAAAATGATAAAACTGAACGTAGTACTTGATTAAAAAAAAAAAAAAGTCACAGTGGCCTATTTACAGTAAAACACCTTTAAAACAAAACACTGTTCTCTGCTGCGTCTGCACGGAGCATGTGTAAGAGCATCCCCGTCCGTGTCCTCGCGTCCCCTCCTCGCGCGGCCCTGCCGTCACCCCGTGCAGATCGCCACAGGCTTCCCGCTGGCACCGCAGCTGAAGGGAGGAGCGGGGAACCAGCCTACACCTTTGGTTTGGTGGAGCTGCCCGACAGCAAGTTTTGGCCCAAGATATACAACGTAAAAAGCGGTCTGAAAGCTCCCTGTTGGCGCTGTTTTTGACAGCTTTCCTCATCCTCTCCTGCTCTCCCTTGCCGAGCCCTGAATTCCCCTGTGCCCTTTCCTTTCTGTCAGAAATGCCACTGCGGGGTGGGAGTTCCCCTTCAAAAGTCTTCTGCTGATTTTCCTGCCGCGATGACAAGATGCCCCGTGTCAGCTCCGCCAAGAGATGCAAAGTTCAGCTCGGCCGCACGCGCAGGGGAAGGACAGGAGTGATGCTAATGTGAACCAGCTCCCTCCCCTGCCAGCCAGCACAGCAGCCTTCCCAGGCCAGGGGAGGCTGCAGCCACGGGGTTTGTGCTGCTGCTTTTTCTTTCGTAAAGCAGCCTACCTGTCTGCTGGAAAAAATCCCTCGCTTGCGGATTTCAACCAGCCTTGCAATTCCAGCACCAGCTGGGAGTCCGCAATAAAGCTGTTTGGTTTTGGTTGTTCAGCTCAGAGGAAAGGAGTGATTAATCCCCTTGCCCCTAGGGAGAAGCTCTTCTCTTCTCCCCAGATCCTTCCTGAGACTTCCCAAGAGCTGGGGAAGCCCTGCTCCTGTGCTGTGTCCTCCCGGGACTGTGCTCCTTGGAAGTCCCACCTTCAGATCCGGAGCTTGGGGCACAGCCGGCTCAGGAAAACCGGCCACAGTGGGAGGGCGAGAGCCCAGGCCTGGCATCAGCATCTCTGCAACTTGACTTCTAAGTATATGAGAGGCAAAACCAAATCTACACCTGTAAAACCCACCCGCAGCGTCTCCAACGCGGGCAAGTCCAGTGTCTTTAAAAACAACAATTTCCCTATTGGAAAAAAAAAAAAAAAAAAGAAGGGGGTGGATTTTGAAATATTAGCTGTGCTATGTGGTGGAAGCCCTGAACTCTTACAGAGAGCAGCCTTGCCTGATCAGCTTTCGAGCGCCTGTCTGGATTCAGCACCTGCTTTGCTCGGCCCCAGCTGCTGCGCCTGGAAGGTGACGGCGAGCGCGGTGCCCCGCAGCAGCCGGGAGCGTTGGCCTCGCCGTGGGGTACGCGACCCGCGTGGCTACGAGGCAGCATCAGCCAAATGGCTCCTCTCTTGTCCCTACCAAGTTACACGTAACCCAAGCAAACCAAACAGCGCCATGTACACAAAAGAGGAGGTCTAATCACTTGGAAACTGGTGGCTTCTGCAGGACTCGCCGTGCCCAGACAGGTCCTTTTCCTTCATTCCTTCCGCTGCGGAACAGCCCCGGGGCGCCGGCCTCAGGGAGGCATCGTGAGGACCGGCTCTTGCGCGTCTTGAACCGCAGGACGGCAGCAGCTGCCAGAAAGAGTCACTGGAAGCATAAACTGGTGCTCCCTCCCACTGCAGTTCAAAACGTCCCGTTCCTCTTCCATTTGGTGGGTATTTCTGTTTGGCTCTTAGTGAGACAGCTGCCCTCAGAGCCCTTTGGCAATACGGTTGTGATTGCACATGGAAAACAAACTCATCAGAAAAGTACAAATGTGGTCATGTTTAACCCCTAAGAACACACCAGCCCCCCGCCCCCCTGCTAAAAGATGGGCTACACCTGATCCGTCTGGTACTCGGAGGCTTCGGATAGACTTTCGGAGAAGCTCAGGAAGTTTTCCTGGTACTCAGAGCAAACGATCTCAAATCTGTAGTGCCTGAACTCCACAGCAAACGTGCCAAAGTAGCAGAGGAAGCACATCACCAGGCCCCACTGGATCCTCGCGGCGTGCATGTGGATGCCCTGCACCATTAGGATGAAATCTGGAAGAGGAAGTCAGGGAGAACGTCCTAGGAGAGCCTGGGGGAGCTGGGACACTGGCAAACACCTAATGCAAGAAGAAGGCAGCAAGAGGTTGGGGATTTGCTTGAACGTGTAACTGAGCCAGGATGGAATCAGTGAGATGGGGCTCAGGGCCCCAGACTAGCACCCTTAGCTTCCAGGAACCTCCTGGAGACACTGGATCAGACCACTGCACCACAGGCCACGGGAATACTCTACACCCCACACGGCACCGTCTTCCTTTCTCTACGCATCACCTGCAAAATCAGGTCTTCCTGGGAAATGTGCAAACATGAACCTACACAAAATGGCATGTTATGCTGAAAAGAACATTGCCAGAGCCAAAACCTGTCTTCCAGGCTCAAATATGTGTGTGTTCAGTCTGCAAATGGCCTGGCACCGAGGTCTCCCTGCTGCATATTGTGTCATGTTCAAGTGCTCCTTAAGAGCAGTACTCAGCTCCTCTAAATCCCAGGGCACCTTCCTGAGCGGATAGACAGCCCTAGCTCCCTGTACCTTCTTCTCTCTCTCTCTTCTCTCTCTCAGCACTTCCTCTGCAGTCTGAGGACACAGGATCACACCTAAAGCTCCATAGCTTTAAAAAAAAATAAAGAAAAAAAGAAAACAACAACAAATCAAGCAACCTCTGCCATCCAGGCTGGGGGCACCCGGTGCGTCAGCGCAGGAGCAGCTACACCCTGACTCACTGGAGCAGCCCATCCCAACAGTGGGTGCCTGATGCAGCTTGTCACAGCTCCTGGTGCATGGTCCTCTGCCAGAGACAGCCCGAGGCAGCTCTGGTCTTGGAGAAAGGGAGGGAAGGGGAGCCCCACAGGCACCCGGCAAACACCTACCTTACACCAAAGCCAAGCTCCAAACTTTTCCAAGGAGGTTTAGGAGGGGAGTGACAATACATCTCCACACCAGTCTGCTCTTCTGGACACTTGCTGTTATGTTCAAAAGCAGCCGAGCGAGCCAGGAATTATTTTAAGAACAGGCTGTTCCCCAGAACAGGAGGATTAGCTTATTCCTGAACTTCATTCCCGTCCTCTCATTTGCCCCAGCTCTAATGCTGCAGTGATCCACCAAGTGAGCCTTCAGTCCACATGAGAAGTGGGCTGGACTGGGACCAACAAGGACAGAGGGGAGAACAAAATAATCACATGTCCGCCCAGACTGCAGACTCTACTACCAAAACCACCGCTGCCTCAGTCTAAGCTGTTGTGACCTAGCAGCTTCTGAGTGTGATACTCCTTTTAGAGAACAGACCTGGCTGCATCACCCCGGAGATAAAATGAGCAGTGCCCAAATGCTTTGAGATCCGAGGATGGATGTGAGATGTGAGTTGCTTGAGAGGGAGTCAGACATCTAGGTCACCGGCCTTCCCAAGGAGCCAGAGCAAAGGATACAGAGCACCACGCAGAGGGTGATGCTGGCCGACAGGGCAACTCGCGGGATGCCGACTTTCCGGCCTTCGTTCTTCAGGTTGATCTTGAGGGTGAGGGCAGACTGGATCCAGCACGCCAAGGTCCCAAAGCCAAAGGTCAGCGACGTGCCCACGTTGTGGATCTCCTCATCGTTGGTTAGCTAGGAGGAAACAGCACTGCGATGGTTTGGGCACAACAGAAATGTGGTGAGCACGGGTTGCTGCTGGGGCGGGATTCAGAGGAGTGGGGATGATGAGGGGTGTGAGGCAGACTTATTTCCTCTGGCTGAGATGTAAGGGGTCCTGCAACCAGGATGACCTAGGTGTCCCAGTCAAGAGGATCTGCCCCAAACCAAGCAGAGTAGAAAATGCAAGCTCCCGCTCTGCAGCAACCTGATGAGACCCAGCGACGCTGTGCTCGGAGAGGAACCCTTCCCTGCCTCGATGCAAGATGTGCCCGCGAGGACAGCCCGCCGGGGTCTTGTTCAGCAGAAACAAGCTGTGCAGCCAGCACTGCCTGGGCAGAGAACAGCCAGAGCCACAACACCGCTGCGGAGCCGCACGAGCCGAGCCACAGCAACACGCTCCTGCTTTGCTGAGTTTCTCCCAGCCAGAAGCTGACTGCTTGCCCCCTCTCCCACCCCTCCTCAGCCAGCAGGGGTTGAGGCAACAGGAGTCCAGCCTCTCTGGAGGGCAAGTGCTTCTTCAGCCCTTGCTTCCCCTGCACACCAGGCTCAGTCACTGCACGCTCTACAAGGCAGAAGCAAAGCCAGGCTCAAGGAGCTCCCGCTAGGATGCAAACCGACTCAGAAAACCCAGAACAGGCCATACATAAGCTAAATAATTTCCCTTTTCCCTCTGAGGATTCCCTAGGAAAGAAACAATAAAGCCGTAATTCCTCCCTGCAGCCTTCCATGATTTAACATATTCTCATCAAACAAGCCACAATTTACAAAATAACAACCTATTGCTTTCCCTTCACTGATCTCTCTCCTTGTTTCCTCCCCACTATCTTTTTTTATTTTAAAAAACTTATTCCAAATGATAGCATAGATGAAAACAGGGCTGAGCTGGCTTTCCCAAGGCATGGGACTCACGGCCTTAACATCTCTATAAAAAACCCCAATCTGTAATTTTCCAAAAATACGATTTAATGGCAATTCGACTCAGCAGTCAGGCAGGTAAATAAAATAAAATAAAATAAAATAAAATAAAATAAAATAAAATAAAATAAAATAAAAGCATGGACCAAGGTCTAATTACCACATACTTTCAATGATTTGGCAAAAGATCTAAGCAAAAGTACCGCTAAAAAGGAAGGCAGGGATTATGAGTGCAGAATACATGAACTAGAATGATTCAGAGTACCCACTTTTAAGGAACAGGCATTTGCTCTGGGGGGAAAGTAGAAGGAGGAGAGGTTGAAACTGCTTCCCAGGACTTGTGCAGTACAAGCACGATCCTTCTCGCACCTACACAAGCCTCTTACAAAGAGCCAAGTAGTTCTCAGCTGGGAAACTTTCAGGAAAAAAAAGTTTTAACTCTTAAGAAAGCCATATGGAGTTGGAAAAAGTCAAAAGCAATCAAATTAGCTTCCACATCTGTACAAAAATAAATAAATGACCCTACATCATCACCCTACAGAGCAAGCTTGTGCAGCTGACTGCTTTTTTGTCTGCACTGATAACAGAGCAGAAGTTCAGAGTCTTACAGGGACTTCAGCCAGGGCAACCTTCACATCAAGAAAAGAGGATTTTTCTGTGTCCCTCTCGTGGCCAGTCTGAGCACAAGCACGAGGTAGATTGGATCTACAGACACATTTTAGATGAAACACACAAGATTTTTATGCTAGATCCATGTGAGCAGCCGTGCTTCTGCTCATACAGATGTGGACGTGGATTTGCAGCTCGGTCCTTTCACCCACGACCATCCGTGCCAAGTCACAGGGTTCAAGAGATTCGGTGGATACTAACTCTCGGCACGAGGTATAGGCATGAGGTGCTGCTTCTGCTGGGAAGACTTGAAAAATTATCAGGATCCTTCATCTCAGCATGTTGCTGTAGCCGCTTCCCACTGCACATGGAGGTGGCAGAGGAGGTCTGCGACACAGCCAGACACGTTATCTCCAGAGCTCACATCACAGGTAGTTCAAAGACCTACTTGATCAGATCTAGCCATGCTCCACGACACAAAGCGGTCCAAGGAGAGAGTGGGTTAAGGACTAATAAGCGGGTGGATGGAGGGGAAGCACCTAGCGTGCAGTACCTGAAAGTTGCCGAGTAAAGTCATCCCAAAGGAGGCTAGGCACAGCGCCACCAGGCCGCTGATGTTCAGCCAAGGGTTCAGCACCTTGGGCTTCAGCTGGATGAAGCGCAGGACAGAAACGACAAGCGCTGAGGAAGAAACAGAGAGTCCAAGATGTGTCGTTATGTAAAACACCGCAGTAAATACCTGGCTGCGCCACTCAGACCTATGGGAGAGGGCTGCCTACCTGCAGACTACCAAGTGCTTCTGCATGGCCCCCTCCCGCTAGTCATGTAGGACATGAAACATGTAAGATGTTCTCCTCTAACCCAGGTAAGGTTGGACCCAGCTTCCCTTCCTCCTTGTGTTCTGCCTGGGAGCTAGGTTGGAATCTTTGGGAGGGAAGGAGGAGCATCAACTGTCCCCACAGTGATCAGCAGCGCGCTCTCTCGGAGGAGGCATGTCAAAGCCCGGGCACAGTAGCAAACCTATGACCAGCACATGAAGGTTGCTGCAGGCTTTGCCACAGGGCCCAGGGTCTGCTCTCATCTCCTGGAACCAGGAGCTGGTCCCAGGAACACACCAAAATCTTTCAGGCTTTCTCCAAAGTGAAGAAAACAAAGAGCCTGGAATACTACCTTAGTTTTCTGCAAAGACTGGAAGAGCAGCACTGCTGAGATCGCTGCAATCCCAGTCAAAGGATGCATATGGTTATATCATAGCATAACCCCAGGAGAATTTTATATGGCATTCCCTTGGGAATACTGCTTGGACAACATAGAAAGCTAAGCAATCAGTTTGCTTTTGGCTGCCATTCAAAACAGTCAGCTGAAAAGCAAGGTAATAGAGAGGTTTTGCTAGCTGCTGTTGAACCCCTTCTTAGGCTTATGCTCAGGCTCATTATATGCTGATCATTTTGTTGGGAACATCTGTGTTAGCAAAATAGAACTATATTATCCACAAAAACTGTGGTATAACACCAAAAAAAAATACATGGTTTAGAAAAATAAGGGCACGGTAAGTGAAAAAATATCCACCTTTATCCAAATCGCAAAAGCTGTTTTAATTTATTCTCTCACGATTTGCTCTGGAGAATCAGTATCCTCCAAATCCTGGAAAACAGAAGAAGAACTTTGTTCTTCACAAAAAAAAAAGAGATTTTCTATTTTTCATCTTCAGCTAATTGTTAGGGGCCACAACCCTGCGTCTGCGTGAGCTCCCCTGCAGGAATTTTCTCATTTCTATTTCTACAGGACAGGATCCTTAGAAAACTTAGAAATATGACTCCTCTGAAATTGTGTGATTTTTTTTTTTAATTCTAAAACCCCAATGGGAACTACTCAAGGGAATTAAAAGTTCAGATGCATCCAGCTTCATTTTGGGTTTCTACAAAGACAAAATAATAGAGGCTTAATCAGTAGCAACAGCAGTAGAAATGATTTCACAGCATCAGATCCATGATCGGATGTTACTTATGTTCCAATGACTTTTTAAATGAATAATGAAAGAGAAAGAAACATTCTCCTTGTAGTTCCTACCTAGAAATGCTGCCATGTTCATGACTTGGCTAAAGACACAGCTTGCAGGAGGTGCATCACCTGCAATACTTTGAAAATATAAAGTTTATCATTGTAACTCGGGGATAGCAAAAATATGTAAATAACACCCATTAATCACAATGGTCGGAAGAAAACTATTCCCTTACCTTATATAAGGTGGCCTTTTGGAACCAGGTTTCCTAGGAGACATAAAGGCACGGGAACCAAGATTCAATATTTTTTTTCCTCTCATTTACCTTTTTTTTTTTTTAAACAAACAACTGATTTTAGATAGAGGGAAAAACACAAGCAAGCCTTACCTATCTGGCACACTTAGCGAAATAATTTTGTTATCTTCCACTGCTATGAAGTACCTGTCAAAAGAGGAAGAAGACCGAAAGAGTGTAAAACCTCATTCCAAATTCCATTCCAAATATCACCCAGACAACACAGAGCATCTCAAAGCCCCTTGTCCCCAGGGCACCCCAAATCAGCCGACCCTCCTCTCTGCTCAAGCAGCCAGGACGGTTCCCTGCTCGTTCCCCATTCCCATGTGGTGTCTATCTTGGTGCTACATCTGCTTTGCACAGCCAGGTAGGGAAAGGAGGTCACCGAGCTGGGCTGGGTTAAAAATAACCACCCAGGGGAGGGTTTTCCTTTTTCACCGAGCTCGTTTCATTCATCTGCTTCACTGTGCTCCCCGCAGAAAGCGGTTCTCGTACGGAGGGATGGGGGAAATGCAACTCTCGTGTGGATTTTGCTAAGAAACACACGGGTGAAAGAGCGTCGGCAGCATTAAGCTCCCAGCAGGCTCCAGATACAGTGCTGGATGCAGAGAAACATGAGCTTGTGGCCCAAAGTGCTTTCCCAAACCCAGGCCTGAGCACGTCATCGAGAGGCAACGTACACTATCCATAAGCCGGTTGAAGTGAACAGGGTGAACACGAGAGGTAAAAACATCCACACGCTGCATTTCTTCCCGTCCATGCCTGCTAAGAACAAAAAGCAAAGTGAAAACAGAGGAAGGAGACCCTGCTTCCCTCTCTGCCTCCCTCTTCAGAAAGCAGCAACACCTATGAGCTGGTCATGCAGCCTTCCCCTTTCAGAAATAAGGTGCAAAGGATTCTTTTGTGCAACAAACGCAAACCCAAGGAATAAGATTTGTCTTCGCTAATGGGCTGTCCCAGCTTCTGCGCCCTCCAGGTTGCTCTCAGTGGGCAGGGAACTCAAGTCACAGGCCCCCTGCAGCACCGGAGACAAAATAAAAAGCCGAGAGCAGTAGGAAGGATGCTCAAAATCTCCGCAGGCACCACAGAAATGATTTCTTTGCCAGTTCAGGCCAAGTGGCAAAGCCAAGTTTCCCCTGAACAGCCTCACTCCCAGGACCAGAGGTGCCAAACTGGAGCAGCCAACACCAGCTGGCAACAACAGCCCTCTCCACAGAGCCATTTTTTCCCAAATAAACATACTGTGTCCGGGAGGCAGTTGGTATTTGCACACATGCCCATTTGTCTTCCATTTTTCATCCTGCGCCAAACGAAAGGCCTCGTGCTGCAATGGCTCCGCAGAGGCTAACGTGGACGGGCTTTCGCCTCACCCACAGCGAGCCCCGTTCCCAAAGGCCCACGCCGTGGTTTTCCAGGCCAGTGGGACACAGGGCCTCCCAGTAACGTTGCACAAGCCCCTCTGCGACGTGTTCCTGCAGCTCACCAGCACGGGCTGCCAACGGCTTCGTGCTCACAGTCCTCCCGCCACAGGATACTCCTTGAGGAGAGGGCTGCTCTTGGTGCAGACTCACTCTGTCCTTCCCGCACCCATTTTTATTTCTCAATCTGCTTGGATGACCTGTCCTTCGCTTCGCTTTGCTCCCACGGCCCCGCTGCCCACCCTCAACCGATTAAGCTCCCGTGCCTGCGATGTGCA
>VWPW01032664.1:0-38351 GCA_013389825.1 Crypturellus undulatus | reverse complement strand
TACAAGTTTTTATTTGTAAATGTTTGCTATCCCATGTGGTTTATAAAGAAATGAAAGCTTTGCTTGCTGCTGCTGCGTCCTCCTAGGAGGACATCCCTTATCCTCAGCTCCACCCTTCCCTCCCCTTGCCACTTCCATTACAGTGGAGATTTGGTCTGCTTGCTCTGCAGTGCCGTGTCCTTTAATATCTCCCATTAGTTTCCAGTAGTTACCTTAGCCTGCATGTCAGCCTTCAGTTTAATGGCCTTTTTTGTGTGTTCATTTTGTTTTGTTTCCCATCGTGGTTTTATTTCTTTTTGTTTTTTTTTTCCCTGTTTTCTTTCTTTAAAACCGTTGGTGGTGTTTGCCCTTCATAATCCCCAATGTTTGCACATGACAAGATGTTGCCATCCCAACATTACCTCCCACTTCACTGACCAGTGCCACTAATGACCATGTAGCACCAGCCGCAATGGGACCGCTGCCCTCGGCGCCGCGGGATGTTGTGGCCACCCTGGTCTCCACGCGCTTCATCCGGCTCACGTGGCGGACCCCCGCGTCGGACCCCCAAGGGGACAACCTCACCTACTCCATCTTCTACACCAAGGAAGGGATAAACAGGTAATGAGCTAGGCCTGGAAAACGTGTTTCCTCATTCACGGACGCTCTTCCTGCTGGGTTTGCATAGGAGGGCTGTAAAACTTCAGCCTTTAGGGCACCAGTAAGGGCTGCAGAGCCCGAGAGGCACCTGTGTTTCCTTCCCTCCTGCCACCCCCTTCCTGCAAAATCAATTTTTAATTTCTCCATTCACTTATATTAATCACATATCAATTTTTAATTTCTCCATTCACTTATATTAGTCACATATATATCAATTCATAGAAAATATTCTTGAAGAGCGGGATTAGATAGCTCTAAAAGCCTCCTCGCAGGCACTGTGTGTGCAGTTCTCATTGACTGCCAACAGATGCTACCTGTTTCAGCAAACTGCTGAGGAGCGAAGAGTGTTCAGAGGATTAACAGTCCTTCAGGAATCCTGGCGCCCCGTAAATGCCATTTACCATAGGCACAAAAACTGCTGCCAGGGGACGCACATGCTGCTGGGGACGGAGCACTGTCGTCCTGCTAAAAACCACCTAAATGCTGCGGTTCTGCCGTGTGTGGCAGGGCCTGGACATGTCTGAAGGGGCACAGACCCCTCCCCAAACCCGGCTGGTTTTTAAGAGGGAAAAGCCAACGTGGTAAATCAGAGGTGAAGATAGAATGGCGTTTTGCCAAAGCTTTGGCTGTGTCATAGTGTCGGCTTCCTTATTTCTAGGCTCTTAGGAGAAAAGTCAACGCAATCTGATGAGTAGGAGCATCCACAGAATCTCTCTGATGACTCTTTGTTATCCCCAGGCTAAAGCGATTCCTTTGCAATCAGTAGATTACCTACCCTTGCACTGAAGAGCCTCAAATTCCCTCTTCTTGCCTGGTTTCCTGGGTCAGCTCGTGGGAAAGGGGGTGTCTGTGTGCATGAATGTGCCTGGGGGCTTGATTTGCACTTGCACTTTAGTCTGGAAACAAATTCTTTTAAGGAAGGGTCACAGAAACACAGGAGACTAATTATGTAGAGATGAAATAACTATATTTTTACTTGAAATTTAAATGTACAGGAGCAGTAAATAATAATGTAAGAAAAGAGACAGGTGATTAATCTGTCTAGTCTGTTCTGTTTAGCTTTTGGATGTTAAATGGTGCTTCTTTGGTTAGGTGCTTGGCCTTGGGGGATAGTTGTTAGAGTTATTGAATTAAAAAATAGATGAGGATATCATATATAACCAAGCAATCACAAGTCCAAAAATTTCAAAGTGGAGTTTGAATATACAACTATCCTTTCTTTCCTGGCATTATAAAACACTTCCTGAATAGTGAATCCCTGGAATCCTTGAATAAAACATGATCACGTATATTTGCTGTGCCCGTAAGTGCCCACGTAGCATCTCCTCATACTATAGCGTTTTTCCCTACGTGTCTGTCTTTTGTTGCCAGCATTACTGGATCCTTTTAGTAGCAAAATTGGTGTTTCTTCTTTCCTACATTTGGGCAGTGATCAGACTAGGTGTTTGATTTACTTCGCTTTTAACCGGACTTTTAGAGAAATGAAGGAAATCTTGGGCAACACGGCGTGGCCTAGCTGAGTGTTCCTATATCCGTTAACGCATCCCGAAAGGCTTCGCCAGCTGTTTTTATATTGGGAATTGCCTTCTCGACTCCCTGTTTCACAAGGCCGGCGGTTGGCCGGGTTTTGGTGCCAGCAGCAACTTGGCCCCCACCACTTTACGTTTGTTATAGTTGTATTTGGGGAAAGGAGGTAGACACAGAAACACGGCAAGTGCTCCAATGTTAGAGACGCCCTCTCAGTGAGAGAGTCGCATGAGTTAGGGAACATCCCATGGGTTTTCTGTCAAGAATTCAAGAAATCTGATAGAAAATATCCTGGATAGACAGTATAGGTCAGATGTGCACATTGGTACCTTCATCCTTCTGTTCTATATTCTCCCTGAGAAGTGTATGGAAGTCCTAGTTCTGTCAACCCCGGGAGGACCACGCAGGCCTGAGGACGTCAAAGAGCTTCAAGTCTTTTAAGACCAAAATAAAAAAGAGAGAAATGGCTAAGAGAAGCGGTATGAGATGGTAAATCATGTGCATGATCTGTTCAAGCAGTGTTAGAGCCACGATTCAGCATGATGTGCCTCAAACAGAACATCGTGTTGAACCCAACGCCGGGCTGGGCGCGTGGCCGGCACGAACGTGCTCTGCCCTACAGCCCAGCCCCAAGTTTCTTGCCTATGAGTATGCCTTAAAAGCGCCAATTTCCAGGTGAACACTCGTTCCTGTTTTCTGTATCCCTGCAGTTGTTTCCCTGGAGTAGCTCTTGGAAGCCTTATCAGGAGTTTACAGAGCTTTTTAGTTGGGGTTTAAGCTGGAAGGCAGAGAGGAGCCGGAACGTGGTGGATCCAGCGCTGCCTCCTGCACCTCCCCAAACCCGCTGGGCTGCACAGGGCTGCTCGAGCTCCCCAGAAGGAGATTTATGTGGCACTTAATTAGATTAATCTCAACGTATCTTTAAGGTACTGTTGGGATGGAAGGCAGAGCTCCCAGTTATTACCGAAAATTGCCCCGCTTTGACACGTCTGTGCGGCTTTTGATGAATGTTGTCTTTCCATTAAAATAATTTGGGGTTTTATTTGTAATTTTAAATAACATCCTCGCATTGCTGTGCTTTTCTCCCCTAGATAAAATCAGCGAGTGCCTTTACACTCGCGGTATAAAGTATTTTGCATGTCAATGAGAGACGGGTGTCGTTGGCAGCTGCGGATCAGCTGGGGCTTGCTCTGGCTTTCAAAAACCCGTCATTAGAGCCACGATGCATCGTAAAGGAAACCAGGCAGCCAAAAATGCAGCCCCAAAGAAACCGATTGGACTTGCTATAACTGCAAAAGATGGTGCCAGGAAATACCTTATCCTTTTCCCCAAAAGCCAGCCTTCATTCAAAGGGGAAATAAATGAAGTTACTTGCAGGGTGCCGTTTTAGCTCAACTTCCATCATGGAGCCTGTTCTGGAGAAGTGCTTTAAGCAGATTTCTGTAAGCCAGCGCGTTGACAAGGGGGATGGTGGATGGCAGTGCCCAGATGCAGCCCTGTGCCCCATTCCTGTCCCACCGTGACTTGGGTGGCACCAGCCTTGGGGACTCGCAGGAATCCAAATACTAGGGAAATCTCACTAAAGTTTGGAGGAAAAGGGAAATCTTGAAGCAGCTTCTTTGAAAACTGTGCAAAAAGGAGTCCGGCAGTATGAACAAAAAATGCTTTAAATGGAGCTAGATGATGTATACGGTTCTGAAATGTTTTTTTCTTGTGGCTCCGGGGTAGCAGGGTAAGCTGTCCCTGTGAGTTATTGTGTGTGCTGCAAGAACAGCAGAGAAACTGATTCCATCTTTAGTGCGTGTTTTTTCAAAGCGAAGTTGCAAGACCAGAAGCGAAAATCAGCTGCAAACTCAGCAGTTTTGGCAGGTTATCAGCACTCTGTAATTGGCAGGATGCATTAAGCACATCATTAACACATTAGATCCATTCAAACAGGGTACACATTAGATTTGTTCCAATATCAGCTACTCTTTTATCCCCCTCCTCCAAGTCCTCTTGCTAATCAATGGTTGTTTCCATGCCCAAACCCTTTGGTTTCCTGAAGGGAACGAGTGGAAAACACGAGTCGTCCCGGCGAGACGCAGGTGACCATCCAAAACCTGATGCCCGAAACAGTCTATGTCTTCAGGGTGGTGGCTCAGAACAGGCACGGCCCTGGGGAGAGCTCGGTGCCTCTGAAGGTGGCGACGCAGCCCGAGGGTGAGTGATGCTGCTCATTTGTGCTAATTTGTCTTTGGGATAGCTTGTATGATAGATTTTCTTTTTTTTCCCCATTGGTGCCCTTTTTTTTTCCACAATAAGTTGATCTTCTTCACCAGTAGCCCCCTCGTAGACCTCACTAGCAGGGTTATTTAGTCATTATTTTAGAATGAAATCCAAAAAAGAAGAAAAAACACCACCAAGCTTAAACGTAGCTTTAACAGGATGCACTGCTCATGCTCTGTTGAGATCACTGAGGACCAGGCAAAAGTCTGTCCTGGGGAACTGCATCTCTTGCTGTCCCCTTTGGGAATTTGGGGCCACCTTTTCCCCCGCACGTATCCATGCGCAGTGCTGACGTGTGAACACTGGGTGCAGAGTATTTAGGTACCTAGAAGTCGTGGTTAGGCTGGTGACCCGTGTGCTTTTGTGCTTGTGTTTCAGTCCAGCTCCCTGGGCCGGCCCCCAACATCCGCGCCTACGCCGGCTCCCCGACCTCGGTCACCGTCACGTGGGAGACGCCGCTCTCCGGCAAAGGGGACATCCAGAACTACAAGCTCTACTACATGGAGAAGGGCCAGGACAGCGAGCAGGTACCAACCTCAGTCCTTTCCCTGCGCTGTGCAGTGCCATTAGCAGCATTTCTGCCTTGATAGTATTTTTAACTTAAATTTCTGGTAGGGGCTGGCCAAGCAGTCATTTTTCTGACATACAGAATATTAAAAGTCCGGTTGCCACTTGAGAACTAATCATAACTTTGGGGTGATTAACCCCAGGCTCTTAATTTTGCATCCAACTGTGAGTGAATATTATCACAGCTTTTATGAAAAAAGCTGAGGGAAGCTTTTTGCTTCTCTCGAATAGTTTTGTTAGCATTTAAAATAATATTGACATCACTTTTTGAACTGGCAACCGTGTTGTATTCCTCAGAACATTCCATGGAGTTCCGCATGCCGTTATGGAAGATATATCAGTTTTGGCTAGTAGATCACTTTGCCCGATCCCTTTGCGTTTACAGAGCTTTAAATCACAGAGGTAGGACTTACATTTTGCAAGTCCAGAGTTTAAAAATCCTGGCTGTGTGTCAGGGAGTTTACATGCACATTCTACGAAGGTCCTGTTTCTGCCTTGAGCATCTCTGTCCCAAGTATCTGAAACATTGACGAGAGCTGCAGACCCGATGCTGACCCTGACTTGTGCGTGTGTTTATTTACGGGCAGGATGTTGATGTGGGAGGCCTCTCCTATACCATCACTGGATTAAAGAAGTACACAGAGTATAGTTTCCGAGTGGTCGCTTACAATAAACACGGACCCGGAGTCTCTACCCAAGACGTTGTTGTCCGAACGCTGTCAGACGGTAAGCTGCTTCTTTTCCATAGATATACATATATATTTTTTTCAGGAATCCTGGTTATTTCTTTTATGTGGATTGTTAATCAGAAAGCCTTTTAAATTTTTTGTTCAGCGTTGCTCTGTTTCATTAATAACACTGTTGTTGCCTGTGTCTGTGCATGCTGGAAGCTCCCCTTGAGGCTTCCTGAAGTGAATGCAGGACAATTACCATACCTGCAAAAATACCTATTCTAATAATGGAACAACAACGTTCTTAATTTCCACGTTTGTAGGATATTTCCTGGATTATCATCTCCACAAAGTATTCAGAGCAGACAAACAAAAAGCAAACAGAAACAAAAATACGTTGAACCCAACCAATCCACATTATTTTTTATTTTCTATAATATTTTTCATATGAGCAGACTTTTGTCTTTGGAATATTTTTATTTTACTTCTGTGTAGTTGTATGACAAAATGTGTATTTTAGTTTGGACTCCAGCGTAGATATTATTAAAACAATTGTATGTATTACTGAAAGCAGGAGGTGGTAACAGCATTTTCCATAAGACAGATAACAGTGTAATGTGAGCAAATATGGATATATGAACAATTGTAGAATGACCAGATAACATTAATTTCCAGTTTTAATATAAAAGTTGGAATGTAGATAAGAACAGTGTGACCAGAACTAAACCTGACGTGCAGGACGCTCTCCAGGAGTGCTCAGAGCAGGTGCAACCAGAAGGAAGATGCTTGGAAAACTAGAGGTGGAGGGTCCCACAACTCTATCCAAGATGGAGGCGTGTGATTCCTGCTATTGCACTGGCTTTCCTGGCTCCTGCTAGCCCCGGAGGTGACATCTGTCTCGCTGCTCGGTGCCAATTTGCTGCTCAGAGGTTTCTGTGTGACTTACCCTGAGTGTCACATACCCCCTTAGAGGCCAAGGAGAGACCCGAGCTCTTTGTGCAGCTCCCCGCAGTCATGTCTCATCCCCTTTCCATCTGCGTCCATGTTGGGAAGGGTCGTCCCCAGCACATCCGCTCCTGGCCACTCTTCCCTTTGCTTTAGCAGTTACTTTTTTGGGCAGGAACCTCCCTCCTGTCGCACGGTGGCTTAGGATCTTGCAAGAACTCTTCCTGAAGGGAGGTCTTTGAGGACCTCCCTTTAAAACAGTGATGTTCTTCGCACACATGTCCTATTTCTCTACATCTCTATAAATGCCGTGATTGTTTATAGCCTCAGTTTATTTGTCCCCTAAAGTTGTGGTTTGCCACCTGAAGGCCCCCGTGGTTTCTCCCACAGAACTCCCTAGGCAAACGGGCATCCTGTTGGCCATTGCCCAGCGCTCGGGTCTTGGGGAGAGGCTACCCCGCACGTTGCAGATGCTCCATTCCCTTAGGGCTCTGGATGAGCAGTGGCTAATCCTGGCAACATACTGATCTCCACTCGCTCCGCCTCTTCCATAATCCCTGCTTTTGAGATTTCTATTTGAGAGCTCCTGTAAATACCTTGTAAGGGGTATCAAGGAGGCCTCTTCTTTTCCTTCCAGTCACTCAAATGCAAGGAGGCTGGTTTGGATGTCCTTATCTTTCTCTTTTTCTGCCCTACCCTGATCATCTACTAGCTCAGCCAAGTCCTGCCTCTTTCTGAAGAAGAATTTGTTGCAGGTTTGGATGTCATTTGCAAGTTGTTCACTAAGTTCTTCTTGGCCTGAGTTACCCTGCTACATTTAACCCGTAGGAATTCATTCTCTGTCTTTAAGAAGCCTTTTGTCCTCTGAAGGCATCACGTTGCTTGGAGCAGTTTTATGCCCTGTTGCTTTACTGCCCTGTCCTGCTCCTGTAATTTCTGAGATCTTTCCGGATGACCATCCGTGTTTTCCTAATTGCGGTGTCTGTTAGCAATCTCCATGCTTCCTGCAAGGATTTTGTTCCTGACTGCTACCCTCAGCTTCTTTTCAACAAGCCTCCTTGTCTTTACGTAGGTTTTTGTTCTTAATCTACCCGCAACCTGGTGGTTTGTTGCAGAAGAGCTCTTCACACACAACATTTTGAAGCAGCTGCTCATTGCCAAGGATTGCCTCTCTTTTTATGGCCCTCTCGGTCTTTTGGAACCATCTATCACGATTAGAAGCATCATCTCTGCGTCGCTCCCTGGTGAAGCCATCACTGCCCTGTCCTTGTGGTCTCTCTGAACCGGGCTCAGGTTCTCTCTTACCTTGGGCCATTCTCTGCAATGCCCTTGAAACAGGACAGAGTTTACAGAGAGCAGAAGTTTGAGAGCAGGAATTGTCAGGATATAAAAAACATGGCCAGAATTTTAAATGCAGATTCCCAGAATCAGCCATCTAAATTCAAATCTTAATTTTGATGAACATGATTTTTCTTACTAGAGTTAATGGGAAATGGGATGTTTAGTATCCTTAAATAACAGACCTGTTTAATTTGGGCACCTGTGTAAGTAGGTAAGTTTATTTATTACCTGAATAAAGCACAAACTAATTTCTTCCGCTGAGAACAGACAAACCTCCTAAGCTGAATGATCACTGTATGCCACAAAGCACCCTGGTGGAACTTCATTTTTACTTTATACGGTGTCTTAAACCCACATGATTTGTGCTTTCCTAGTGGAGTGATATCAGCAAGCAGTTATATATGGAAATACAGTATTTGCCATGGTACATGGAAAACTTTGAGTTGTAATTCCTTGGCATTCCTTGTTTGCAGTGCCCAGTGCGGCGCCGCAGAACCTCACCGCGGAGGTGCGCAACTCCAAGGTAAGACACGGAGACGTGGCTGCTGCCCATGGATAAGTGAAGGGATGGAGGGTCTTGGGTCCACCTAGATTGCCAGCGGCTCCAGGTCTTCTTTCTGCTTTGTTGTTTCTAGTTATCCGGGTGTGAGTTACCCCTGGGAGAGCATCTGAATGGGGGGCTGAACCACAAAACATTCCTGGGGGTTGTGCATGGGTGAGCGCAGGGAAATCAGTGCCCGTGCACCCCTGGGCAGCGTGGTGGCTAGTTAGGAAAGAAAGCACAAAATCAGGCGCGAAACCCTGAAGTGCTGCAGCAGGACGGTGGTCCCGTTGCTTAACTGGGGTGCATCCACGTGCAGGCTGACGGTGGCCTGAGAAAACGGCATATGCGGGCGTTACGACTGACGTGGTTTTGATTGGAGGTACAAGAAAAGCTTTTCCAAACCTTTCCTTTTTTCTAACTGTAATCAGAGAAAAAGCCAAAACAAACAAGTCGAAAAACCCTTCGCAAACTATAGCTCAGATAACGTTTGTGCTCCTTAAAGAGGTGTCCTTACATAAACCATATCTTAAGGTAACACAACAGAAATGAAATAAGAAGCCAAGAGGTTGTTGGTGACATGAAATCAGAAGGTCTCATGGGATCAGAGTGTTCTGAGATGGACTTTCACTGGCTTGTGTATGGTCTGCATTTTTCTTTTTTTTTCCCACTGTTTACATGGAAATGCCATGTTCTCCCTATGCAGGCTTTCCTGTCTCGCTTTCCTGACATTTTTTCTCCTCTCTCCCGCAGAGCATCCTGCTGCAGTGGCAGCCGCCGCCGCCGGGCACCCACAGCGGGCAGATCACCGGCTACAAGATCCGCTACCGCAAAGTGTCCCGCAAGAGCGACGTGACGGAGAGCATCGGCGGCACGCAGCTCTCGCAGCTCATCGAAGGTCAGCTCATACCTGCAAGCTTTTATCAACTGCTTTTATAAACTGCTAGTTTCTTGCAAGCATTTATCAAAATACTGCTGTTTTAGTCGCTTTCTGTGGGCTCAGACTCAGAGACACGCTTATCTAGGGTATTTATTTTGGAAGAAAAAGGGAAAGCATTTAAAATGAGTGGCTCTCTGTTCTTGATGGGTGGCCGGTCTAGCTGTCTGCACTAAACTAAAGTCTCATGACCTGTTTCCTAGCCCGAATTGTGCCATCGATTTGCCCAGTGAATTGGACAAGTGCTTTTAAACCTTCACTACATTAAGGCATCGGGTATGAGGAGGAGCTGACCACAAACTCCCCCTCTCTGCCCAAAGCCAGAGGCATGAGTAGGGCAAAGCATAATAAAGAAACCAGTGTGACTGGGTGTTGTTTTGCCCGAAAAATAGCCTTTTAAAGAAGTTGTGTGCATCCCATTTTTGAGGGCATTTTCATGTTGCTTTAGTTATTGCTTGTACGCTCTTGCATAGCAAAAACTAACGCTTTACATGTTCTGGTCACTCGTTGTCAGGCTGATAAACCTGTGCTTGGTTAGAAGTGGTTTTGAACTAATTAATAGCCTGAAAAGTAAAACCTGAGAAAAATGATCCCTTGTGGTGGCCTCTGGTGACCTGGCTGGTGGCTCTGCCCCGTGTCACGGTCCCAGCTTATCCTGGCACCTTGATTAGCGTGGACTTCCCTGGGAGCTGCAGCGGGAGCCGTGCAGGGCTCCACTCAGGTTTGCGCTGAAGAGACGTCAGCGTGAGGGGATGTGGGAATGAGTATTTCACCGAGGGACCGGGGCTCCCAGGTCCTGCACTGATCTCTGGGCTCCGCATCTAGGTCTGGAGCGCGGCACCGAGTACAGCTTCCGCGTGGCTGCGCTGACTGTGAACGGCACCGGCCCACCCACGGACTGGGTGTCAGCAGAGACCTTCGAGAGCGACCTCGACGGTAAGAGCGCGCGGGCACGTTCTGTAATATAAGTCCTCTCTTTTACTTTGTAGTGCTGGGAGTTTTTTGTCCGTTTCTGGGAAGAAATGCCCAATTATGAATGACAACATCTGTCATCATATTTATGTCATCAATATTTATATAATAACATATAAGATTTGTGTAATAATAATAGCTTGATTTGCACGTTTTAATAAAAGTCATCCTCTTGATGATGTGGGTGTTTGCATGCTACAAAATGCATGCTACAAGCAGGGCTGTTTTCTTTGAGGGAAATGAAATCATGGTTATGTAGCACCCAATGTGTAAGCACTGTGTATACCCCAGAGAGCTGAGAGTGCTGATACGATACCCCAGGACACGCTGCAGTGACAAACTCGACACAGCTCTGCTGTCCACAGCATGGGCTTGCGGAGTCACAAGTCTAAACGTGATCCATGTTGAACAGATCCACAGATACTTGCAATTTTACCACTCTATTTCATTAGTACCACACTTTCTAAAAGATTTTTTCTGTACTTTATTCTGTGTTCCTTCTAAAGGAAAGAGACAAGAGGGCATTTGACTGACAGTCATTGGTCTTTTGCCACTTTAGATCATGTTTTCAATGCTAGTAGAGCGGTGTGGGCCATACCTTCTTCCAACGATAAATAAACCTTCTCCAGAACCATAGGTTCCTGATGCATGTTATACAGAACCTTGCTAACATCTTGGCTTTCCCATGTAGATGTTAGTAATAATAATAGTAGAAAATAATCTGTCAAAAAAGTGATTTTCCATTGTTGGTCAGATGGCAACCTGACTCTCACAGAATTCAAATGAGAAAATTTGTGGAACTTCTCCCAGAATCCATCTAAAAGCCATAGGGAATTGAGGAAGCAGGGTGCCATTTTTGAAAGTGTTGCTGTGTTATGTTGTGGCAGGTCTCTCTGGATCTACCCAGATGCATGTGCTGGTTCTGGATGGGTTGTACCTGTTTCAGAAAACCATTTGATTTGTTGCACTCAGGTTACTTTTCTCTTTTACATTGAAACCCATCGCTCTCTTTACCAGAAACGCGGGTCCCTGAGGTCCCAAGCTCGCTGCACGTCCGCCCGCTGGTCACCAGCATCGTGGTGAGCTGGACGCCACCCGAGAACCAGAACATCGTGGTGAGAGGCTACGCCATCGGCTACGGCGTGGGCAGCCCGCACGCACAGACCATCAAGGTGGACTACAAGCAGCGCTACTACACCATCGAGAACCTGGGTAAGAGAAGGACACCAGCACCACCGTTTTGTCTCTCATTTAAGTGCTGTTTCCTGATTATGGAGTTGTGAATAAATACAACTCCATAATACAACTACAGTTGCCTCTTTTAAGAGGTATCTCTGTGAAGATGTGACGATACTGAGACTCCAAATGGTGAAATTTAAATTCAACTCACTTTTCTGTTGATAAAGGAACAGATAGGAAAGGAAGGGAAAAAAATGAAAAAAAAAAAAGAACAAAATTAAATTCACTGAACTTGAAGCTTAATGCGTTATCTAAACCAAATCTGAACAGAGTGGCCTCTGTGCGTGCCTTCTTTTAGTGTGAATGAAGCAGAGAACACGCAGAATCAAAACGCAAAAAAGTTTGCACTAAAAAAAAAACGTGAATTTTTCTTCCTTCAGACCCCAGCTCGCACTACGTCATCACCCTGAAGGCCTTCAACAACGTGGGGGAAGGAATCCCGCTGTACGAGAGCGCCGTGACCCGGCCGCACTCAGGTAGGGGCGAGGGGCTGCTCCCGGGTGCTGCTCTGCCCCGCTGCAGCCGCTGCCTTGCAGGGGGTTTAAGTGCTCTCCGTTTATTTAACTGATTGACCTTACTGTTTCTGTGATTACTGCATGGCTCCTCCACTTATTAAACCACCTAAAATTAATTTTATTGTTAAATTACAAATTTTACTCTTTAACAACTCACAGATGTTCTTATTATTCAAAAAGTTATGCTAACTTTACACGAATCCTAGGAGTGCAGTTCTAAAGACATTGAAGTTTCTTTTAGTACCAAGTTAGATTGTGTCTTTCACACTGAGATTTTAAGTTGTTATGCTCAGTCTGCAACCACCACGTTAAAACAGATAACTGAAGGCCTTGTAATACATTAATTAAAGATGTTGATATTATCTTAGACTTTAAGCAGAGAAANTGTAATACATTAATTAAAGATGTTGATACTTAGACTTTAAGCAGAGAAGTTTGTTCACAAGTGAGCTCTGCTCTGGTTCCTCATGCTGCCTGCTCCGCTGGTGACGTATGTTCTGCACAGGAGATGGTTATTCAGATTTTAACACTTCCAAAGGTCTTAATTTTCTGAAGAGCAGGAATTCAGTTAGGTTTCTAGAGGCCACTGGAATTCCATTTGCTTCAGTTGCTGCAGATTTGTATGATACATGAAACGTGGTTGTCATTAGCCTTCTTGAAAAGATAATGAGAGCTCCCTATAATCTCTTGTGAAGGGTAGAACAAGTCCATCTTTATCCTTATTATCCTTTTCTGGAAAAGGAGTCAAGTTTGAGGCAAATAAAGTCAAAGTTAAAATCACTGTATTATCCCAGGAGTAGGTTTGGTTTCTTAGGTCGTGACTGAACACTAATAAAATGAGGTGGCAAAATTTATGCCATATATATATGTATATATATATATGCTTATGCCATATACAAGCATATATATATAACTATTGTCTTAAGAGGGAATGCAGTGCAAGAGTAATTTTATTAGCCAGTCTGATGTCACCTATTAACTCTGCCTTTTCTCTCTTTTTCTCCATTTCTCACCTTCCATTTCATTGAATTACCCTGCATTTCCCCTTTTTTGTTTTTGTTTACATTAAAATGTCACCTTCCCCCTTTTTAATTATAATACCCGACGTTTTGCCCATCGATTCCCTAGACACTTCCGAGGTTGATTTGTTTGTTATTAATGCTCCATACACTCCAGTGCCAGATCCGTCCCCCATGATGCCTCCGGTGGGAGTTCAGGCTTCCATCCTGAGTCACGACACCATCCGGATCAATTGGGCAGACAACTCTCTGCCCAAGAACCAGAAGATCACGGACGCTCGCTACTACACGGTTCGCTGGAAAACCAATATTCCTGCAAATACCAAGTACAAGGTACTGGAGTTTCCACAGCGTTAATGCAACCCGAGCGTTTGAGGGAGCAGATTCGCATTACGGGAGGGTGAAGTGGACGCTGAGAGCGAAGGCGGCTGGTTGGAAAGCAGGGGAGCCTTGTTCGTGTCACCAGCCTTTGGTCGCGTTGTCACCGCACAGGCTCCCGGGGTCCCTCTTTGGTCCCTTCTGCGTGCGAGCGGGAGAGGCTGAGCTGAGTGCGTGGAAGGAGGGGAGGAAAACGCTTCCCACCGTGGACACAGCCACCCATCTCAGCCTGGTTCTACCCTGCGCGGAGCCGACGGCGTGTTCGAGTGGCCGGTGCTAGTGGTGGCCTCTCTGCAGCCAGCAGGAACCTTGAGTTTGTGGGGTGAATCACACCCCCTCCACCTGGAAATGGGTTTAGGCTGTTTTCCTTTCTCCCTGCTTTTCTGTTCCCTCCACCCCAAGCTGATGGGGAAGCTTTCCCTTAGGAAGTGAATGGTGCAGAATAGGTGACACTTCCTTTAGCCTCTCCTCAGCTTCCTAGACTCGCAGCTACTGCTTTGGTTTGGAGACCAGGTTCAGGGGTAGGTTTTTCATATGAGCCTTTTCCTTGGTCGATTGTCTTTGCTGCTGCTAACAGTTACCCAGAGAGCTCCAAAATGCTGACTGTAAAATTCTCATTTGGAGGAAAAGGTTGTTGAAATCCCCAGCTAGTGGAGCTCGCTTTCTAACCAGACCGGAGCGCTCTGCTTGCAGAGCAGCATTGTTGTATTTCCCCTGTTGAAATGGAAAGCCGTGTGGATGCGTGTGCTGTCTCTAAAGGCAGGTTATTTATGACCCCGCATTCCTGAGCCATGTGCAGGGGATGTCCCAGGAGTGATTTATGTAACGCTGCAGCTTCACGAGCCGAGCGCTCGAGCAAAGCTTGCTCCATGGTACATGGAATGCCCCCACGGCTCTCGGTGCTGGTCACCAGCGGTCAACAGGGTTTTATTGTGGACCAAAAATAATATATAGTGATGGAATACAGCTCTGAATTACTCGTGGTAAAAAGCATTTGCCTGAAAGGGCCTGAGTACAAAAACACTTGCTCTAACACCCATTCTACCCTGCGGTGCCTGGAGAGCTCTCCTCCTGCCCACATTTCAGTCACCTTATTAAGTGATCAATTAATGTTATTAATTGTCAGTTGGCTTTATTAAGCGTGAGCCGGTGTATTGTTTGTGTCCATCAGCACGTGTTTTGGGGCAGTGCACCCGACGGCACCCACGCAGCACCAAGATTTTATCTTTGTGCCCATTCCCTGGAATCCGGAGCTACGTGGGTCCGACTGGGGGTCACTGCATCCATAGCTGTCCTCAGGAGCTGCAGGTTGATACAGTCTGGTCATCATTTTCTGCATTCGATCCCATTCCCTATGCTGATATTAATAACAGTGTTGCTTAAAGCAATGACTGCCTGCTTCAAACACAAGTTCAGAGAGTCCTCCTTAAGGAGGATTATTTTCTCAGATTTATGCAGAAGATGCATCAGTCTGGAGCAATAAACATAGGGACTGAAGGGATGCGGTTCCTGCAGCTCAGATAGTCCAACCTGCTTCGGACCGTGCGGTGCCACCAATGTGGATCAGAAAGCTGCATTCAAAACCCTTACGGGTGAAGAGGGCTTTGCTGCTCACAGACTACCTATAATTTATGAGCTGAGCTCTCCAGCACCAGCTGCAGTATTCAAGGTGCGTGCAGCTCTTCGAGAATCATATGGATAGAAAGCAAATTTTGCAGGGTCATATTTATGAAGATTGATTCTGTGAGGTGCCCAGGGCTTAGTGTCACGGGGTGTGCTGCAATCTTAAACACAGCAAGTGGTGCACGTAACGAGGCAGGAAGGAATGCTCTTTCCAGGTAAGTCAACCTAATGTAAGATGGTAGGAACAGATTGCTTTTGACTGGTTATTAAATAACCAGTTGCTCTTGACTTTCCCTGGTGCCTCTGTTGTTCCTGATGGCCCCGAGGCTGCAAAGAGCCTTCAGAAAATCCTGCTGGCCCTCTGGGACCTGCGGAAAGCTCCCCTGGCTCCACGGGAGCACAGGGAGCCTGTGCTTGATCAAGCTTTGCTGCAGAGTTGGTAGCCACTAACGGTCTAAAGGTAATGGAGCATTCAGCACTGTTTGTATTTCCTATGTCTTTTTTTATTGTCTGTCCCCGCATCGTGAAGCCTCTCTGGCTAAATGCATGTCTGCAAACATGCAAAATCCTCGGTGCAAAGCAGAGTTTCCCTTGGTGAACAAAGTTTTCAGCTGGCCTAGCTTCAAAGCTGTCATTTTACACTTGAGAAATAAGGGTTTTCTCTGCAGAAGTGTCTCCTTTCTCGTTTGGACAGTATTAGAGTGGATTGAGGGTCTGGAAGCAACGTGAATTTATTATAGATTCTTTTCCGTGAAGCAGAATTAGCTGCAAACAGTAGGTTTTTGAAGGAAATAGTTATGAATAGAGTTGTTATGTGACCCTGTCAAGTTTTGAAATGACTAATTCTTAGATACCTGTAGGTCTCGGTAAGAAATACAGATACATGTAGATTTGTTTTAGCCTAAAGGTAAAGAAGTTGTAATTAAGACTGAGTTGTCTGAATCCTACTAGAAACCCTGTGTAGTTGAAGCATGTTCCTAGATAATCATTTTCTTCTGAAAAAACCTCTGTACTAATGAAGCTGCGATTTCTTCGTGTCTGAGCACCTACATCTTCAGTTGATTTTTTCTTTTTTTTTTTTTTTTTCTTAAAAGTATGTTTAAAATTCACTGGAATTTCTAACATGGATTTGGCAGGAAGATCTGGGGTTCAAGAAGGACATTTATTGTGAGGGGGCTTTTTTGCTTTCCTTGCCAATGACCTAATGAAATGCTGTAAATTAACCCACACGCAAACCCAAGCAGAACTGCCTGCTGCAGAACAAGTGTGCCCTGCACATTAGATTGCTTTTTTTAAAAAAAAAAAAGATTTATAATTGACTGTTATTAAATGCTCTTGGCGACTGCAGAAATAATTTTCTCATTTAGGACAAAACAAGTGCTACATCACTACTTGATTAATGAGTTTGCATGAGAAAGCAAAGGAAAAAAAAGAGAATTAATGGTTCTGGTTGTCAAAATGTAGCGATGTAAAAATGTTTTAACCGCCTGCCTGGGGCGAAGTGTCTGTGAGCTGGTGAGTTGGGGTTTTGCAGGAGTTACTGACAGTCTGCTCTGCTTTCAGACCGCCAACGCGACCACCCTGAGCTATTTGGTGACGGGGCTGAAGCCCAACACCCTGTACGAGTTCTCGGTGATGGTGACCAAGGGGCGCAGGTCGAGCACGTGGAGCATGACGGCGCACGGGACCACCTTCGAGTACGGTACGGGCCGCCCCCGCGCCACTCTGCTCGCGGCCCTGCGGTGTTCAACGGGGTTGCGTCGGTCAATTCTTACTGGGTTTTTGCCTTGGAGTTATTTAGAAGTCCTGATTAAAGAGCAACCATTTCCCACTTCCGTTTCAAGGGTAGGATTGGGTCAAATTAACAGAAAAGAGGTAAATAATCCACCGTGGTTCTTGGGTGAGAGCCCAAAGCAGTGGCCTTTGGGGGCATCTCGCAGGCAGCAGGTCAAGAGCAAGTGCAAAGAACAGAGTTTAGCCAATGGTAGTTAAAATTGGGTGTAATTTTGATAATTATTTTATAGTAAGAGAGCTTGGGAGGCCCACAGAGTATGTGGGATTGCAGGAGGTTTCCTCCACCAGACCTTGATGGCTCCTGTGATTCCTTTTGGGGTTAAATTTGTTGTGTTTATGGCTTGATGTGTAGTATATATTCAAAAATGAGCCTATCCAAAGTGCCATGTAGTTCTGACAGCAGTTGAAAGCAGCACAAAAAATGAGGTCTGCAAAGAATTGGTTGAGTCATCCAGATCCTGTAGTGCAAGGAGCAAAAAAGCCGGAATTGGGTTAGAGTAGGGTAAAATCAAAACACTCCTATCCTACCCCGAAGTCCCCTGCAGCCTGAGTGAGCTTGAGTTGCTTTTGAAATCATTGTCTTGGGTCTTGGTGGGAATCCCATTCCTGTGCGTTCCCAGAGGCGCCTGCTTTGTCCCCAGGAATTCTGTCACCTCCCGCGATCCCGACGGAGGCGGCTGCTGCCACCGCAGTCCCGGCCCTCGCAGTGGCTCCACTAAACCCTCCTTTGGGGATCCTTGGTGCGACACGTGCAGTTCTCCCCATTGCTCTGCATTTAGAACGGGGGCTATATGAGTTGCACAGGAAAAAGTCCTGAAAAGAGATTTTCAAACAAAAAAAATGGATGAGGGCTGTACATGGAGGTTTGTGTCTTCCGTGCAAAGAGAAAGCATCTTCTAGCCTGTGTTGTTGCAAAGAAATTCTTGAAAAGATGACCTAAAAGCCTGGGAACTGAAAGTGAAAAAGGCTACGTCTATTTTCTCCCAACAGATCTTGTGATTTATATTACTCGCCGAATTCCTGAGCGTGTGACTCATTATTTTTGAATACTCATGACTAGCAGCTGAGTACAAGACTTGCTTCTTGCTGAATGCTGAAGCAAAACGCAGGCTACTGCTTCCAGTGTTGGTCTGGCATCTCCGGAGGGGCTTGATTTTTTTCTTGATTTTTCTTTTCCCCATACCTTCCTGTGGGGCCTCGAAGCAGGCTTTGCTTGGGCTCATTTCTGCTGAGCTTAAGAGTTCTGGATAAGATCCATGCTCGTTTGGCCCTTTGCTTTCACCATCCCTGCTCCCTCGCTATGTTCTGCACATGGAGGACGAGCGGCTGCTGCAGACGATGGATTAATTTCTAACAGGCAGCAGACACAAAGCTCTCAAACTTGAAAGGCATCGTGCAAGCTCTAAATATTCCTGTTACAGTATTAAATATCCAGGGCAGATTTGCCCTGCTAAAAGTTACCTAATTGGAAGTCTCATGTTTTTCATAATGTGGAGACCCAGAGCGTAGCTGGCTAATGCACCTTTGGAGATGCTGGCTTTGTGCACCTGAAATGGCATCAATCTCGGCCCCAGCTGGATGCTTCAGCTCCCAGCAAGGGAGGTCTCGGGTTTCAGGCTCTTGCTGCTGCAGCCTGGGCGATTTTCACTCCTTGGGAGAAGTTGCACGGTTGCATGCAGCAAATATTCCTGCGTTTCACATGGTTCTGTGGTGCAGATGTCCTTGCAAAGCACGCCCAGGGCATCGGTGAAGAAAATCCGTGGTGATTCACTGTGGTGCTAAACTCCTGTGGATGTTGCTGGTTCATGTTTGATAGGAAAATTGGCATTATTAGCTCTTGGTCCCACTATAGCCCTCAAAATACGGAGATGCTTCAGCTGTCTGAGCGTGTAGGAAGTATATCACAAGTTAATGGGAATTTCCTGATGATCAAACTCACGCAGACTGGGAGAGATTGACCCCGAACCAATCTGAGTTGGGCAAAGGCAGCATTTTTGAGGCTCGTTCGGCCATGAATCGCATCGTCTGTTGACAGAAACGCTGTGGAAACAGGTAGCTTCTTATGGAACGCAATGGTAAAACATACAAAGAGCAGAAATGCTGATTATTTTCATGTACCCAGTGAAACTGTGCAATGTGACAGTCTATTTTCTGTTTATTTGTAGCTCCTACTTCTCCTCCTAAAGACGTGACCGTGGTGAGCAAAGAGGGGAAACCTCGGACAATAATTGTCAACTGGCAGCCTCCATCCGAAGCCAACGGCAAAATTACAGGTGCAGTTTGCGTGAGCCCTAAAGGCATCCCTATAACCATATAAGATACTCAGTTCACAAGTATGATCCACATACAGAGGGGAAAATGTACTGTGCTTTCCTCATGCTCCAGCTATCCAAGAGTTCTGTAATCGTTTTAGGTAGCTCTGATGAATTATTTGCTTTTGTACCTAGTGAAAATGTATTAAGATGTGAACTTGGCGCCTGACCTGCAGTGTAGGGGCTAGTTGGGTGTCTCGGCAGCCGTGGTCCTCCTCAGCCTACGCTGCTCCAAGCTCCTGCCTGCAGGAGGGCATCCGCAGCAAGTCCAGCACATGGATTTGCCTGGGAGTTTCTGTTCCAGGACGCCCTGTCAGCTCCATGCCGCCCCCAGAGGCTTGGAGCCAGCACATTAGTGCCTGAAGAATTCCTCCCCTGACGGAATAATTAGGAGAAAAGTCTTGTCTGGCTTTGTAATTGCATCGCTTTCATGTAGGATAAATCATTTTGGAGAAAATAATAATTACCGTTTCTCTTCCTGGAAGAGTTCTGTTCGTTTGGGTTGCTCTTTCTGAAGGCTTTTTGAAATAATTTGTTGGACTTTGCTGGCTCTGAGCTTGCAGCAGTTGAGTTTTGCTGGTGCAGAATGAGTCGATTCCCCACTCAGGAGTGGAATATGCCGCGCAGGAGGCTGAGACTAACCACATTGCCCTGGAAAGGCCGCGTGGTGGAGAGTCTGCTCTTGCATCGTTACCATAAACTTTGAAGTAAACAGGAGTTTATTTAAACAAGAGCAACATTCCTCTTCCCACATGCACCCCAGGAGCGGAGATACCGGGAGGCAGCTTGGAAAGAGCAGCTACTCCCGCAGCAGCAGCTCGTCTGTACGAGCAACGCTTGTTTCTATAATAGTCGCTTGTGTTTTCATCTTTCTGGGTTTTCATTTATCTCTCGAAAGCAAGTTGTGGGGTTATTATCAGCTCGGTGTTTGCTCTGTGTCCAGAGGAAGGTTTGAGCTGGATTGCAGCCTACAGCACTCGGTTGCTGGTCCTCCACGGGGCCCGTTCAGACTCGGTGAAACGCAGGCAGGGCTGCCCCGCATTGTGGATGCTCTTAGGAAGCCGAGGCCATCACCTGAGTCGTGAGAAAATGTGCCAGGAGATCAGCACTTAGTTCTACAGCTTCATTAGCAAAATTACCATGAGGCGGTAATTTGCCAAGTTAAAAAAATCTGTTTCATGTAGGAAAGCCTCACATTTATTGGTACAGTTTGAGGGGAAATGTTTGGCATTCATTCGCTTTTGCATGAGAAAATAAAGCTGAATAATCTTTTAGATCAGCTCTGCTTTTGCTCTCGGGATGCCCGACTGCCCCAGGCCACAGAGCTCAAATTGCCGAGGGCGCCGGGGTGAGTTTTGGGCACGTGTGAGCCGAGTGCCCTCTGGTGGAGCCGCCAAAATCTGGAGGAAATATTAAATCTGCTCAAATCGTGCTATGCATTTAATGCCAGAAAAGCCAGGTAGGGATGTAATCCCGTGCACCGGAGAGCACCCCTCTAGATTACTCGGCTTTAGGGGTTTAATCCACTCTGGATGTGGGCAGGATGGATGTAATCAGGCTGTGCTCATGTATTTCCTCGCAGAGATGCAGCAAGCTGACGACCCAGCCCTATATGTGCACAAATGAATGCTTATTTTTATGCCAGGGTCCTTAAATAACAAAAAGTCACAGAGCTTTTATTTCCACTTGCTTCATATGTGCAGTATATATAAGAAAAGATCATATTCTCCTCTTTTAATTTTATGCTATGCAACATTGCTTTGGGTCTCTTTAGTTTATAGATTTTTTTGTTGTTAATAAGCTGAGAACTAAAAAACTTTATTCTGTAATAGCAAGTAATAAAGGGTAAGCTGTGCATGAGAAGGTTCCTTTGTCTTAAGGTTATCAATTTTCTCTAAGCATTAATATTTTGGGGATATTTTTATAATAGTAGCTTCATAGGGTGTTTTGAATGTTATTTGAACTGTGATCAGGTAGAGTTGGAGATGAGTTTCCCCCTGTTTGGAGGAATAGTGATGAAAAATAGCTTTGATATTGCAAATGGCTTTTTTTTCTCTTTAAACCTATTTTTGTGAATGGCTTAAAATTTAGGCTGGGAAAGCTGCCTGATACCTGAGGCCATCCTCAGTCTTTGAAAAAATCAGAATACACTTCCAGAAAGCGATAAGCACTTAGCTGTGCAAATATCATGAGTAGTTTTGCTGTTAGATCTCACATGTTCTGCTCTTTTTTTCTTCTCCTTTGAACAGGATACATCATTTACTACAGCACGGACGTGAATGCTGAGATACACGACTGGGTTATCGAGCCCGTTGTGGGCAACAGGCTGACCCATCAGATACAAGAGTTAACCCTCGATACACCCTATTACTTCAAAATTCAGGCTCGCAACTCCAAGGGCATGGGGCCTATGTCCGAGGCCGTGCAGTTCAGAACACCAAAAGGTAAAGTATGAGGAAGGCACAAATCCCTCTCCAGCCTTTTCTGATGAAAGCCACGGAGAGGTAAAGCACTGATAACAGGATTTTTCCACTTAAAACTGGAAAGACGGGAGGAAAGTAGAGTTAGAGTATGAGAACCCCTTGGGTTGCTCTTGCATGTAGTTATACACATGCAGTTATCCCTAGCTGTTAGCTTAGATGTGTCATTTCCAAATTATTGGTGGGCCACAGGGTGAACAGTTCTGGATGCTGAGGGTCCATCTCCTAAAAGTGCTTTCTAGAAATGTTAGGAGTAGATTTTCTTTTTTTTTTTTTCCATGTGAGTAATTGTGATTAAAAATGAGATCTTAACCAAGTGTATTTTTTTCATGTGAGACTTCAGATTCTGTCGCTCCTTCCAGCCTTGTGATCTCTCTCTTGTTTTTTCCCTCCCTGCGCTTGCCCCGGTAGCTGAGTCCTCAGATAAAATGCCTAATGATCAAGGTAAACGGGCAGCCGCCTTTTCTCTTTGATTCTCTCTTTCTCATGTTTTGTTTTTCCTTTCCATGTGCTGTTGCGTTGCCAAAACAAACTGAGTTTCTGCCGCTCTAAATGTAAATGAGCGAGTTCCTGTAATGCTTTTTATAGTGGCAGGTCTATTTGTGGCTGGAGCATTGGGAATATAAAGTGATCTCTGTAGTCAGATGTCACATGAAGGGACAAAGCAGGTTGTGCCAGGGCTGAATCATTCCATCAAAATGGATCTGGATTAAGTGATATTCCAGCCGCCCCGTGACCGCTGGATGCGAGATCTCAGTATACAGAGGTGGGAGATCAAAGAGTTATTTAATTAGCCTAAGTGCTGTTTTGTGAGCTCTATATCTATAATTATTTTTGTAATAAAGGCAAATATCACTACTCTAGACAGCGTTTTTTTGCCAGTTGGATTCTGCATGTCAGCTCATTTAGACTCCACTTTCTCCTGAAGATATAACATTAGCTGCTAAAAGCCTTCAGGTTTTAAAATGCTAACGTGAAAAATGGTGGCTCTGGGTTTACTGCATCGAATTATATGGTGAATGTCCCAGAGGTATTTTTGCTTTCTTCCGAATATGCTACAAGCCAATAAAAAGCAGAATTAGTCTAAGGGGAGGAGTTCAAAAGGACATTGGCAAGCACTTAGACGTACAGCTAAATAGATCCTAAAGGAGCTCAGAATGAGCTGTGTTAACTTGCTTTTGAACCCGCTGCTTAGGGGTAATTTATTAAATATGCTCTTAGCTTTGGGTTTGCTACCGCTGCAAATTATTGTTGATCTTGGGCTGTTACGGAGTAAATTTGTATCCAGACTGTCCTAACGGAGACCCCGGGTGAGGGGGAGCATCAGTGGGAAGTAGGTGCTTGTCCTGCCACCATCCTGCAAATAGGGCAAGACTAAAATCTGTATTTTATTTAAAATTTGCTGTTCTCTGTTCCCTGCTGTCCTTCTAACCTCATTCCAGCAGATAACTAAATCTCATCACCTAACATATCATCCTAAAGTAACATTCTCTCCAAGTAGCAATTACATTAATGTTTATCACCCTGCATAATTTATCGATCGTGAAAGCTCACCCCGAAGTCGAGAGAGTTTCCTTCCAGGATAAGAGCACGCAGGGACTGTAAATCATGGTGAGGGGTTGAAGGCAGAAGGGAGAGCAGGAGGTGAAGAGCAGGAGAGCTGCTCGGGGCTGGGATCATTACGATGCAGCAACGTGTCCTTGCAGTGGGCAAAGGGTTGGCCCCTACGCGCTGGGTAGGAGCCCTGGTAAATCTGGGCTGGAACAAACGCAAAATAAAATGTTTTGTCCAACTGCCAGATACCTCCTGGGCAATACAGAGGTACCTGCACTAAAAACCAGACAGGTTCATCCAAGCTCTACTTGTTCCTTGATACAGGAGGAGGAGGAGAACCTCAGTCACGAGCTCCATAAACCTCAGAGTAGCCCCTGTGGCTCAGTAGGACCAAGGCTGTGGGATCTCACAAGCATCTCAGGACCTTTTAGAAGCCACCACTTTCCAAAATGCTTCTTTTTTCCCCTCCTTACTGATTTCCAATATTTTTTAATCATCTAAGTATGATTATATTTTACACATATAAAATATATACATATATGCATAAAAATATCCTCAGGGGAGGTGCGTGTGCCCAGGTCTGACTGGCTCCGTGCCCGGTCCCTGCTGATCCCGGGTGATCCCTGCTGCCCTGTTGAGTGCCTTCGCCTATCTCCCTGTCTGCTCAATTATTTCTTGCCATCTCTTCACTTTAGCAGCAATTATTTCAGCTCCCTTCCGCAGTGTTATCAAAGATACTGCCCTACGCTTGGCCAAGCACAGGTCTTTGCGTCGCCTCGGCAGAAATATCCCTTATGAAATATCCCCTGCAATTATAACTCGTGGTCTTATCAGTTAATTAGTTGTTAATCTTGTTAATATGTGCTATATTGCTTTTATTTTTTTTTAATGGAGCTACTTTTAAGAAAGCTCAGTAAATGCTTTGTAGAAGCCCAAATACAGGAGGGCTGCAGCACTGCCCGTGCCAGCAAAGTGGGTGCTGTGACATTAAGTGGGTTTGGCAGCAGCTCTGCAGCAGGGCACGGCCTGGGCAGTCACTTCCCATCCGTCAGCCTTTCCGTGAACTCCTTCCCGCGCTCAGGATCCTGCCGCCCCTTTGGAATCGTCTCCGTGGTTTTCCATTCCTCGCGCCGGGCTCAAGGGTGCACAGAGCTTTCCAGAGAGGTTCTTTAAGTCTCTTCGGTGCAAATTATCTCCTCTTACAGGTCTAAATGCATTAACTGTGTGGTATTTAAAATTATTTGATTTATCATTGCTGAAAAATTATTGGTCCAGTCCTTTAAGGGGAGAACTTGTTTTAGCTGAAGGCAGTAGCCCTCTGTAGCCTAGCAAATGCAATATATCTATTTCAGTATAGATTCATCCTGCAATATAGCATGTCCAGGGTTTAAACTGCATCTCTTTCCTTACTGTAACATATAATAATTTCCTGCATATGGTCCTGCTTGGGATTTAATCAGTATTTAGCTGGTGCTTTTCGCTGTTCTTATCAATGGTCTTTATTTGCCCATTACTATTAACAGTCTGTGATATTAACTTCAGTATTTCCATTTGTGACACATCCTTTAGCTGCTGTTTTACTTTCTGGCATGGACTTTTCACTAAAAAGCCTCTTTTCCTGATTGTGAAACTGTAGTCATGGGCGTGTCGGGTTTTGTGACTTGGGCTTTTTGCAGGCAGCAGTGCAAAAATGTGCAAAATGTTGTGAATTCCTAAAAGCAAACACTGGCCATTCGTGACATCATGCTGGCCACTTCCCCTGCGTTGGTAATTTTAGCATTTGTGGTGATTTTGGTGATTTCACATTAGTGTATTTTACTGAAATCAGGGAAGGGAGAGCAGCAGGACCGTGTGGGGTTCGGTTTGCTGGTGGCTCCTGCAGTGGAGTCTTTCCGCACTCCTTGGCGCCTGCAGACACTCTGAAACCCCCCTTAGCAATGGAACTGTGTGNGGTGATTTTGGTGATTTCACATTAGTGTATTTTACTGAAATCAGGGAAGGGAGAGCAGCAGGGCCACAGGCAGAGGGTTTCGGTTTGCTGGCAGCTCCTGCAGTGGAGCCTTTCCGCACTCAGTGCCTGCAGACACTCTGAAAACCCCCCTTAGCAATGGAACTGTGTGTGTGTGCACGAGTGTGCATATATGGAGATACAGATAGATTTGTATATACTAATTATGACCTATCGTTATTATGTGACTTTTTCAGCTTCGGGATCGTCGGGGAAGGGAAGCCGCCCAGTGGACGTCGGGCCAGATTACAAGCCCCCGCTTGGTGGTACGTTCCAATAAAGGCTTTCAAGTGAAATGTGGTGCTTACAGTGGGGGTGAGGTACTGCACTTCAAAATAGTGGCTTGTTTTCAGTGCTGATTGCACGTATTTCGGTCGCTTTTGCCTTTGTATGATGATAGCCATTCCCATTCCTTTCCTGCTCCGTGGGGTAAAAGGAGGAAGGAGTTCCCTGCATTAAAATGGAATTTAAAACGTCTGCCACAGTGCACAAGTGCAAAATTAATTCGGCAATTACTAGGGGAGGAAGGGGGAAAATCATGTTAATTCCTTCTCCCTTGGCAGCGGGCATGGGGAAATCTTGTCCTGAGGTCACGCTGCCATATCAAATGTGTTGAATCTTCATCAGTTTACATAAAATTACATCAGATTTATTTCCGAGGAGAGCCCTTCCAAGGAGGACCTTGCACACAGCGGGATTTGTGTGCCTGCAGCGTGCAGGGGAATGTCCATGGCCTGTGTTGTGCTTCCCAGTGTGTCCCGGTCAGCGCGTGCCCCGCTCGCCTATCGAGTGCTTTTATCATGGCTATCTGATCCTGGGAGATGTAAATTCTTAGGGACTGTCAGCTGGACATGCATCTATGACACACCCTATAAATTTAAGTGTTGCACAGAAACACAATTGGCTAATGGTAAAAAATAAGCAAGAACTTGAAATTTAGGCATGACACCTGTATGATGCTACTGTTCTTTTGACTGCTTTTTGCATTCGTCGATGGGAAGCTTTCCCGACTAAGCTGTGTCTCCTTTCTTCCTGCTCAAACCCTTGCAGGCAGTAACAGTCCCCATGGAAGCCCCACGTCCCCGCTGGACAGCAACATGCTGCTCGTCATCATCGTGTCCGTCGGGGTCATCACCATCGTGGTAGTGGTGATAGTCGCTGTCTTCTGCACGCGCCGCACTACCTCTCACCAGAAGAAGTAAGATTCCTGGCTCTATCCTGCCTTTCTCACCTCATCTATCTCATCTTTTCTTTAGGATGCTTTAGAGTTTATTAATTCTGAGTGTCGTGGGCTGTAGAAACTCTCTTCTGACAGCAAATCAGCGGTGTGGGGCCGTGACTCGGGTTTGAACTCCAGTGTTCAGCACAGATAACCTCGCTGTGCTGATACACGGTGTTGCCTGGGGTGATGAGGTTTTTCCGCTTTGCGCAATCAAGATAAGAGTAAACAGGTAAATCAGGAAAATATTTCATATAGCCCTGCATTTGCTCCTCTCTGAGGAGAAATCCTTGGTTAAAATCCTGGGATTATTCTGCTTTTTTGTTTTTAAATCAGCTCTTTGTGTTTCGAGCGGCGCGTGAGCGTGTCCGGCTGCCGGTCACCCCCAGCAAGGGCTCTGCTCACCGATGGTTTTTACAAATTATTTATCCATCTTTTGGCTGTTTGCAGACGCCCTGCTCCGTGGTTGCCAAAGCGAGGGTGGGTGTATGGAGGGCAGCGTTGGACTCTGTGTTTTGCTTTTCTGAAATTCCTTCGTGTCCAATGTTTGCCTCACAAATGTTCTCGTTTGCTGCTGATGCTGCTTTGCAATGATGAAAAAGCACATTAGTCTGACCGGGGTAAAATGAACATTCTTGACATAGAGTTAACTGTCCTGTTGGGATAGCTGCCTAACTCCACACTGCTCCTTACTGCAATTACTCGAGCTTGTTTGCAAGCCCAGGAGTACACCACAGCGTGGTTTACATGCACCTTCTGCTTAGAATCCTGTCTTAATAACCACAAGCACTAGAAACTTAATTTTTGGTAATGAAACCTCGGGCTGTACAGCACACTTCTGCAGCATGTGGTAGCATCTGAGCCCCAGATCATGGTATCAGAGTTGCAAATAGGCAGTGCTGTGCTTTGAGATGTCAAATGTGCTTGTACTGAAAATTCAAAGCTTCCTGCCCAGTGGGTGGCTTTCACTCAACTGGATGCAGGATCTGAAAGAAATCTCAGTGAAAAAATGCCTTTTTTAGCAAGTAAAAGGAACCATACATCTAAGAACATTTTGTTTGTCTTCCTTTCCAAGGAAACGAGCTGCCTGCAAATCAGTGAACGGGTCCCATAAGTACAAAGGAAACTCCAAAGACGTGAAGCCGCCCGACCTTTGGATCCACCACGAGAGACTGGAGCTGAAACCCATTGATAAATCTCCCGATCCCAATCCCATCATGACAGATACCCCAATCCCTCGCAACTCCCAGGATATCACCCCAGTTGACAATTCCATGGATAGCAATATCCATCAGAGGCGGAATTCCTACAGAGGTGAGCTGTCAGCGAGTACTTTGTTCTTAGAGTTTAAATAGATTTTACTGTATCTGGCAAAAATCACTTTCATGACATAATATTCATTTACGGTAATTACAGTCACTTTTTTTTTGTTTTTATTTTCTAAATAGTATGTCTGGGTTTTGCTCAGTTCGTAAGGCTTTGTGAATTGTGTAGTTCATATATTTTAGTGAGATAATTGAGTTCACAAGAGTTGAATCGTGAATTTCCCTTGGTAATTAATGATCAGTAATCAGAAGATCAGGTAACAAGTCTCATGTTAACCTGGTGAGAGGTGTGTGAGAGATGATTTCCACGGTCAAACACAGGCAGGTTAATGGCACTCTAAGCAGTTGCTGAGTATCTCTGAGGTCTGGGTGAGTTCTTCACCTGGGAGTAGTAACTTGCTAAGCCAGCACATCTCAGACTCCTTCTACTGCCAGTCATTGCTCAGAGCTGCATTTCCAGAGGTTCGTGTTGGCCTGAAGAGTCCCTCCAGTGCCAAATTGTCTTTATCCTAAGCGTCCTCCTCTGCCTTCTAGTGGAGACGGAGAAAGGAACTGTTTTATCAATTGTGAATGAAAAACTGCAGCAAGAGGGATGGAATCGCCCCATGTGGCACCATCGAAGTCTTGCTGCCGTAGTCAATAACCTTCAGTATTCTTCCCCCAGGGCATGAGTCAGAGGATAGCATGTCCACACTGGCGGGAAGAAGGGGGATGAGGCCCAAGATGATGATGCCTTTTGATTCGCAGCCACCTCAGCGTAAGTCCACAGCCCACCTGCCCTGACCGGGAGCCGGGGCCCCGCGCTGATGCCCTGTGCTCAGGCGCGCTCTCCCCACCTGCTCCTCGCAGCTCTGGCCTTGCTGCAGCAGAAACGGTCCGGAGGAGGCAGCCTGGCTGCCTCCCAGCTCCTGCTGCGGCTCCCGCTGCAGAGACGAGCGGGGTGGCTGCGCTGGCGCGAGGAGCAGCAGTGCTGCAGACTGCGGTGCCTGGGCACGTAGCCCAGGTCTGTCCCAGTCTCCAGCAGAGGCGGTTTCAGGTGCTCCTCGGGGCGAACGAATGAGCTGGGGCAGTCTCCTTGGGCTCCTGCAGGGGCTACAGACATTACCTAGGAGTGGGAGAGGGTGCATGGACTTGGAATCCACGTGTTGACCCGGAGTTCATGAGTGCATCTGCCCTGTGTGAGTTGGCTGGCGCTCTCTGCCTTGCTCCGCTGTAGCCCCAAGTTTGCTCCCTCCTGGGTAACGTCCTTTTTTCTGCAGTCTGCTTTTAACCAGCCTCCTTCCAGCTTCATCGGGTGCCTTGTCACCCTAGTCCTTGCGGAGCTGGGGAATCACCCGTGGCCTTCTCCTCCCCAGACGAGTCCGTGTTTTCAGCCTCTCTTTATAAGGCAGCTGCTCTGTCCCCTGGTACTTCAATTTCTTCTCTTCTCTAACCCCACTGCATCCTGTCCTGAAATGCAGAGGGGTCAGAGCAGCGGGCAGTGCCAGGGTCTCGCCAGCAGGAAGAAAATAGTCTGTGCTCTTCTCAGGACCCAACTTGTTCAGTGACTTGCTGTATTTTGGGGACTTTTTGCCTGCCACTGCATATTGATCCCAGAGATCTGTCAAACACGACTCCGAGAACTCTTTCCTGAGCTGTAAGTGCCACCTCTGAGTTCGCAGCATGGAAGTGCAGACCGTATTGGTTTTCCCTCTGTGCGCTGCTGCACATTGAAGCTGTACTGAAGTTCACCTGCTGTCTTTCTGCCCATGGACAGCATTTGACTATCTCAAAGACCTTAGCGTTATCTACAACCTTAAAAATTTCATTGAGAAAGCTCTTAAAACCTGGGGAGATCTCCTCATGACTCTTCTCCACCTTGAAAATTGATTATTAAGCTCTTCCCTTTGCTCCCTGTCCTTCAACCAGCCCTAAAAGAGCTCTCCCTCCAACACCAACCTGGTTTCTTTAGTAAATGTTGTCCACCCCTTCCCTCTACTAACAGTCTTGAAACTCTAGCAGGTTAGGGAGACAGAATTTCACTTTCTCGGAGCCGTGGGCGCACTAAAAGCCCATGTTTACCAGTGTCTGCAACGCTCTCGCTCATACCCTGCCGTGCAGGACGTGACTGCTGTCCCCCCTGCATGGACAGCTGAGCTATTTCTGAGGAGACCTTGACCTGCTGCTGTTTGCAGCCCCCGTCATGAGGCCAAGCACGACCAGTTTGGGCTTGTGTAAAACACTCTGTGGGCGCAGGAGCAGCTTCAGAAACAACCCGGCTGTCGGTCCAGCGGGAGAGAGCTGGAAATCTGGGGCAGCGCATTACCGCGTGGCTCAGAACAAGACATTTTTGGGTCAGGCACCTTATTTACTGAGCAGAAAAAAAGGATTCCAAATGATTCTTTTTTTTTCAGGAAGGATAACAGAAAAACCTGTGGTACTTAGGGTTTGCTGCACCGTTTGGATATTGCACTAATTTAGTGGGATGCTGGGCAGATAGGTCGCTGGTAGGGGCTGAGTGTGGACAACATTGTGGAGAATGTTCTTGAATGTGGAGAATTTTCGTTTATTATTTCTCAGCCATGTGTTTTCCACCCCCTATTGATTAACGATCATCGAGCAAATCATTGATCATTAATGATCATTGGGCAAAAGTGCTAAGTGGGAAATTTTGTTCTGTCAGTAGCAATACATTGAATTATTACTAGGGCATATTTTGAGAATTAAACAATACCCCTAGCTTTCAAATGGTGACTCTGAGGTGAGAAAGGACTTTGCTGAAGCTGTGAACAGCTCCCCTGAAACCTGCCTTAGGCCACCAAAAGAAGAGACATCAATGGGCAGAGTTACGTGGTGCTTGTTGGGTCCCAGGTTGGGGCTGCCAGGAGCACGTGTCAATGTCCCACCTCGCCACCTGGCTCAGGTGCCTTCTGCTGTGCCATTTTGAGCCAGTTTGTTTTGTTTCATCCTTTCTGTCTTTCTCCTCTCTTTATTTATCTCAAGTAAGTGCTTGGTTTTCTTGGCCTCCACCTGCTTTTCCAAGTAGCCTGATGACCTGATGAGCTCAGATTGTGTCAGAAAATGTTCAAAACACTGAGAGCCCCAACTGTGCTTCATGTGAGGGGCTGGTGGCAGCCCTGGCCGTCAGCACTCTCTCTGGCCATGCTCTTTCCCTGGGATCATTGGGAATAACGCAGGGTTGGAGCCTGCCCTGGGGCCGGCTGTGCGCGAGCTCCTGGCTGTGCGCGAGCTTCTGCGACCGGCCTGGGGCTGCTCTGCTGTTGCCCCTCGATAGTTTATGCTGAGTGTCGAATTCATGTTCCGGAGCAGGGAAGAGATGACAGTACAAGAAGAAAGGAGGGGAGAAAATAGAGGTCTCTGGCTTGAGTGGCTTGGAGGGGAGCTTTGCTTGGGGACTCAGTTGAGCCCTGGGTGTCCTGTCCTGCACGTGTGTGTCTTGCAGTGTTTAATTAAGCAAAGAAGCCAGATTTGGTGACAGTGTTGAGAAAGTCAGGGACAGCCTGAAATGACTGTGATGTTCGAACTCTCCTGTAGCTCCTGGTGTTTGTAGCAACGTGTGAAACATGGGGAAGCTCCAATGGGAGCCGGGCTGGGGCAGCAGGAAGCTCCTGTGCAGGATCCAAGGGAGAGGTGGTTTCCACAGGGGCGGATGAGGACTCTGCCTCCTCGTGGTGCTCCTTGGCGTCGGGAGAGCCAGGGGCACAGAGAGGTGACAGAGCCGGTGGCGCCGGGAACGCAGCGGGTGGCTCTGGGGCGGGCGGGCTGCGTGCGCTGCTCCCCGTGTTAAGCGTTTTCTGTCTTGTGTTCATCCACAGCTGTGATTAGTGCTCATCCCATCCATTCACTCGATAACCCTCACCATCATTTCCACTCCGGCAGCCTCGCTTCGCCAACCCGCAGCTACCTCCATCACCAGGTCAGCCCGTGGCCGCTTGGCACATCCATGTCCCATTCAGACAGGGCCAATTCCACAGGTGAGACACGAATAATCAGGTGGATATTGGTGATAACGGAACAGTGAGCGAAACGTGTAGAGATGGGAGCCCTAGGACACAGGAGCTTGACCTGCTCGGACTCCTTTGGGGTGTTTCCTCAGGGAATGTGACATCTCCCAGGAGTTATTTTTCTTCCTTCCCAAGGTTATGACTCTCCTTGGAGTGAATGAAAATTAGATGATCTTCAGCAGTGTGAATCCCTGCGCTTTCTGGTTTGGGGACAGTAAAACGTCCCAGAGAGAATGGGGAAATTTTTTTTTTTTTCCTTTCCATGACAGGCAGAGAGATGGGTTAAGTACAAGCAAAGTTCTAGACACTTGGGTTGATTTTTCTCCAAAGAATTTCTTGCCTATGCAAGAAATCAGACACTAATCATTGGGATGCATGATCATATTTTATACAGATAAATTCAGAAAGAATCCTCATTTTCAAGCCTTTGGTCTGGGAGTCTGGAACCTCTGTTTACATCTGACGAGAACTTGCTTGCTCCATTAATCTGATAATAACTTTCCTAACTAGTTGTGCTTAATGGCAAGAAAGTCAGATTTTGTGCGTGCCCGTGAAGNACCTCTGTTTACATCTGACTAGAACTTGCTTGCTCCATTAATCTGATAATAACTTTCCTAACTAGTGCTTAATGGCAAGAAAGTCAGACCCGTGAAGCACACACAAAATCTGCTGGTTTTATGCAGCTTTTCCAGGCTTGAAGTGTAGTCGAGTGAACAGTGTATCCAGTGCTGTGAAAAATTCCAGAGCACCAATGCTGGAATCACGGACATATTTAAAATGTTGACGGGAGGAATTCTGGGCCTCTCCAGTTTAAGGTGTGAATTTTGACTGCGGTGCCACCTTTAATCAAGGTGCAGGCTCGTTTCCAGCAATAGTTCAACCGCTGATAGTGGAGGTAAAACAGTTCACAGGGCTACAGACGCTATAGTTAGAGTTTCAATATCCAAATACTCGAGTTTAAATGAGAACGAAGGTTCCACGCGGGATTTAAGAGGCTGCTAACTCAAACTCCTGGGTGAGTCTGGCTGCTGCAGGCCACATACTGCTAAACACTGAGCCGTGCTCAGACACGGTAATAACTTGGTTTTGCCAAGTCACGGTAAGAGGCGGGGATTAAAGGAAGAAAATAAAAGGCCGTGAAGTCCCATTAGATCAACGTTGGCTGCTTCCTTCCTGCGACTATTCAGAGAGCCTCCTGGAACAATGGAAAAATGTAAATTTTTGGTAAGCACATTTTAGGGACACGGTAATCCTTAGATCAGCATTATGGCCTTGGGCAGCTGCTAACTTATAAGATGTAAGAAAGAGCCGATACGCGACGGCCACCCCGCTCGGCGGTGCTGACCCGTCGTGCCCTTGTGTGTTGCAGAGTCGCTGCGGAACACGCCGAGCGTGGACGCGGCGCCGGTGGCGGCGGCAGCGCCGTGCGCGGAGCTCGCCGAGGCCGAGGGCGGCGCGGGCGAGGAGGAGGCGCCGGCGCTGCCCACGGCCCACGTGCGCCCCTCGCACCCGCTCAAGAGCTTCGCGGTGCCCGCGGCGGCGCCCGCCTACGACCCCGCGCTGCCCAGCACCCCGCTCCTCACGCAGCCAGGTGAGCGCCCACGAGCACAAGGGGAGAGGTAGTGGGGGACAGACGGGAAAAGCTTCCCCAGGGGTGGTGGAGCTGGAAGAAATATGCCACAGGGGGGCTGAATCTCATGCTGGCATTGGCTGGGTCTTCTATTTTGAGTTCAGAAATAAACTAGAGGAAACCCAAGTGCGGCGCTCCATAGTTGGAAGTGCTCATTTCTCCCTGTTCTAGCAAAATCCTTGGTGTTGATGTGCTTGAGAGAGCTTTCTGGACTAGGCAGGAGGTTGGTTAACTGATGCATGACTCTGTGGCAATCTGTTTCAAGCTCCCAACCACCCAGTTCACTCGGTGAAGACCGCGTCGATCGGGACGTTGGGACGAACTCGGCCCCCGATGCCCGTGGTGGTTCCCAGTGCCCCCGACGTGCAGGAGACCACGAGGATGCTGGAGGACTCGGACAGCGTAGGTACACGCGCGCCGCCCGCGCTGCCGGCTTTGGGGAAGCTTCCACTTGTGTATTATGGTTATTCATTTTATTATTATATTTATTGCTATATTTACATTATAATCATTTGGCAGATTATTATTATTATATATAACATTAGGTTCCAGTCAGAAGGTCTAACAATGCCCTCAAATTTATAGAGTATTTACTCCTCTGAAAGGAGCAGGGCATATTGCTGCCTGCGTTGGCACTCATTTTAGAAAAATCTTCCTAGGTTATCTACTTAATTTTAAACTGAAGGTGTTATTTGGAGGCAGGAATTGGTACAGAGTGATCACAGTTTTGCAATCAGTTATTGCAAAAAAAAATCTGCCATTGGAAAGTTGTTTCAAGTTACTAATTCCTGTCAATCCCAATAAATCTCCCTCAGGGGTTAGCATCACCGTTTACACCAGAATCACTGGCCCTTTCTTCTCCCTCTGTCCCTGCCTAAGGAAAGCAAGTTATCCCGTCAGGAACTAACGCTTTAAAAACCTTCCCACAGAATTACGAACCGGATGAGCTGACCAAAGAGATGGCCCACCTGGAAGGACTTATGAAGGACCTTAATGCCATCACTACGGCGTGACCATCTTCACCAGGACATGACTCCAGATCCAGCTCCGCAAGTCTTGGGACTCAGCCTTGGAACACAAGGAATTGTACAGAGGGAAAAAAAAAATAAAAAATAAACAAAAAAGAGGGACAGCACCTGAGAGCACCCGCAGCGACCCAACCACCCGGTGCGTTTGTGCTACAGCTGGTCGAAGAGGTGACCCTGCTCGTCGTGGCCCGGCCTCGGCAGCGGTGGGTCCCCGCTGGCCCCGCGGGATGCGGCGCAGCGGGCTCGGCTCCTGCATCCCGGCACAAGGGAGGAACGAGGACTTGCCTGTTGTTTTTTCTGGTCGGGTTTTGTCTCAGTGGTGTGATTGCCCTGCCTTCTCAGTGTTGGACATTCGCAGTTATGTACAATTTTATTTGTGTTTTTATTTTATCTTTTTTTATAAAAAGAAAAAAAATATTGTAATCATAAAAAAAGAAGAAAAAAACTGTTGTTTTCCACAGCCTAGACTGACGTTTGACTGCTTGTTCTATTGTGTATGGAAATTCATTGCCAGCGTGGGTTGTTCTGTTTTGTTTTTTATTCTGCGTATAATTATGTCCCCTTCTGGCAGTTAATCCATGGCCTTTTGGGATGCTGCACTGCTCTTTGTAAGCTTTTTTTTATTATTTTTATATTATTAAAAGCCTGACTTTTTCCTCTCATCACTGTGAGATTACCGGTCTGTTCGAATTGAAATGTAATTTGCAAGGCTTGTTTGTCGCTTTTTGTGCAGTTTCAGTATTTTAAGTGGGGAAAAGTAGATGGGGAAGGGGAGGGGAGCCAGGGGAAGGTTTCGTTATTGTTGTTTTCTGTCTTTCTCTACTGCCTTGAAAGACTGAAGAAAACGGGAGTGTCTTCTGTAATGTCTTTCCTTGTAACTTCAGCGTCCTGTGTCTCTGGTTCCCGAATGGCAGCAAGAGTCTCATTTAGAAACTGTAAGACAAAAAAACCATGTTGTAGTGGAGGGCTCCTTAGGTTTTAGGTGACACTACGGCTTGTTTTGGCAGCTCCGGGTTTGTGGGTGTTAGCGGAAGGGTCCCGTGGCACCAGGTCCAGCTCGGGGGGCTCCGGAGAAGGGCTGGGATCCTGCCCCCGGGAGCGCCGGGATCCTCCGCGCGTGGCCGGATCCGCCAGGCAAGGCCCTGTCGGCATGAGGGTCCCGGGAGCAAAATGTATTTTTTTACACTTTTTGAAACCTTTTGAATGAAAACAGTATTAGCGACTCAGGTGCTGCTGGAGGAAGGAGGGAAGGTTAAAAAGGGAACTCCTGCACGAGGGGGAAGGAAAATGTTTTCTCTCCTTGTGTGACAGCTTGGCTCTGCCGTCCTCTAGGAGGAGGAATGGCGCAAAACAAAGAACTGTATTTTGATTAAAAATAAAGAAATATAAAGCAAAACCCAGCTGCCCAAGAAACTCACGTGCATATTTTGATTTTTAAGATGAAACCCCAGCCTCGCCGCTGCTTTCATGGGGAGAACTTCATCCTCCAGTGCGGGGGCAGAGGGTCTCGAGGCTGAGGACGGAGCAGATGCAGATGTTTGCAGCCGCCGTCGCTCCAGGGCTGCGCCTGTTGGGACACAAACAAGAAAGACCAGGATGTATTTAGATTAAAAAAAAACACAAAAATCCCAGTCTTGATAGCTTTTCCCCCTCTTCTTTTCTCCATTTCCCTAAAGCTGAGCCCTGGCCCGGGTTTCCCAGCCCCGCTCCGTGAGGGAAGCAGGGCCAACGCGGCATCCCTGGTGCGCGGTTCCCCTTCTCGCTGTTCCTGGGCTTTTTGTGTTGCCGTTTCTAGCAGACCTGCTGGGTTTATTTATTATTGAGGGAGGGGAGGGAATCAGTTACTTGGAGCACCATGCGCCACCTAAAAAATAAACGTTTGGAGTTTAATCAATCCTGTTCAGGGCAAAATACGCTACAGAATATGTATTTAAATAATAAAATACACACCCTGTCCTGGAAGGAAGGGTATATGTTTCCCTTTACCTGTTTTTTACCTATACCCAAAGAAATACCATCATACACAGTATTCCTAGCTGGTGGGTCTTTGTGAATATTACTCATGTAAAACACCATGAATGTTAATACTGTCATGGGATTTGGGGAGGGGAATATTTCTAATGATAAAACAACTGTTCAAAGTTGGTTTTTTTAAGGTTAAACTAAAAAAAAGAAAATATTCAATTCAGTGTACAATCTGTTTTGCACTTTTTCATGTTTTAATGCTATGTTTTCTTACATATCCTGTGATTTTAAATTTGGAACTTTGTGTATCCTTGTAGTGTCATAGTCGAGCTGTTAAATGGCAGCTTCCCTCAGAGTGATTTGGGGAAAAACCAAGCAAACCTGTATATTGTTTTATGATTCTCATGTAGGATAATTTTGAGGACTGCTGTAGACGTCTGCTGTTCTGTACAATTTTTTTTTTTTTTTGCTTTTCTGTAGTATTTGCTGTATACTCGATGGCTTTTTTTAATAACTTCATGTTTATTATTTTGTATTGGAAATCCAATACACTTTTTTTAATCCAATGTAACTCTGGTCTGCTTGGAGAGTTTGTTCCCTTCTTAATTACTCCTAAACCTTTCTTTCTTCCCCTCCTTTGTTATCTGGGTGACCAGGTTTGGAATTTCACCTGCACGTTCCTTTTGGCCCTGGTTTGGCACGTTGCCTCCTCCCGAGGAAGGAGGGCGACAGCGTCTCCATCCCTGCTGCCCCTGCGCATACAGGAGCAGAAACACCGGGGTCGCCCAGGCAAGTGTGACGATTCCACTCAGTTTAAGAAGTGGCTGTCAGAGAATATCCTTAGTAAATCACCACAGTGTGGTAATTCTTTGATTTGGGCACTTTCTGGCTGTAGATTCCAAAGTGCTGTAATCATTATCCTCATGCTTACTCCAGCCTCATGCTCTTACACATTTAACTCCTTGCTCCCAAGTACTTGCAGTCTCACACAGACGAAGAGCGACTTCTCCCTCTGCAGTTCCCCATCTCCTCAGGGGTCCGGTCCTTGTCCAGACCTCTGCAGGCAGAAACATGAAGTCCGCCTTACTGTGCTCCTCTGCCAGGTTTGGCTGGTCACAGCCTTCTCACAGGGGAACGCTGCCTGCGCGCTGGGGTCCAACCCCCGCCGTGTCCACTAGGCCAGGCTTTGCTGATGGCCGCGTTGCTTGCGACACCAAGCGAAGATGCTGCGGTTTGTTGAAGGGCAATGGCCCTTTCCGAGCTGGGCTCCGGAGGGAGCCCCGACCTGCTGTGGCTTGTCCCCGTCCTGCAGCGCGGGGACACCAGGGGGCAGTGCTTGCAACGGCGCGGGGGGTCGCGGGCTTCCCTCCGGCTCGGGGAAGGGACTGGCCTTGACGCGGGGCCCAGGCGCAGGGGTTCGGGCCGGGTGTCCGACCCGCGATGTGGCCATGGGGGCTGCCTCTGGCCCCCTCGCGACGCCAAGGAAACACAAAACCAGCTCAAAGCTGCGTCGCCAGGGAGGGCATGGAGGCTCCGGAGGCTCTGGGAGCCTCTCCCCAGGGATGGGGCAGTCTCGGGCATGAGGGGGCAACACCGGCTCCCCCGGACACGCGGTAACGACCCGGCACGACCCCCTCGCGCTGGGTCGTCCCAAGGACAGGGAGGCTCCTGCTTGGCCTGATGGGCAGCACCAGAGCCCCTCTTTGTCCCAGCAGCACAACCCGGGGCCAGGGCCAGGCCCACAGCCAAGGTGGGACGCGGAGGGGTCCCCTCCGATCCCTGTGGCCCCAGCTCGGGAGGCTGCTCCTTGCAGCAGGGAGCAGAGACCGCAGCTCCTGCCCCAGGTGCTG